>JAHIAM010008069.1:0-10460 GCA_021605205.1 Aegilops longissima | reverse complement strand
CCCCAAAGGGGAGGCCTCCACTTGACTTGGGAGGCACTCTCCCCTGGCCGCCCCTTAGATGGGATCTAGGCTGGCCGCACTTTGGGGTGGAATTTAAAGGGGCGCTGCCCTTCCCCTATATATATACTTGAGGTTTGGGCTGCCCAACACACATGAGAACTTCTCCTTGGTGCAGCCCTGCCTCCTCCTCCTCCTCTCCCTTGGTGCTTGGCGGCCCTCGGGATTGCCACTTCCTCCACCACCACCACGCTGTTGTGTTGTTGCTGGATGGAGTCTTCTCAACCTCTCCTCTCTCCTTGCTGGATCAAGGCGTGGAGACGCCACCGGCTGTACGGTGTTGAACGCGGAGGTGCCGTCTGCTCGCACTAGGATCTCCGTGATTTGGATCACGACGAGTACGACTCCTTCAACCCCGCTTTCATGAACGCTCGCTTAGCGATCTACAAGGGTATGTAGATGCACTCTCCTTCCCCTCGTTGCTGGTTTCTCCATAGATTGATCTTGGTGATGCGTAGAAAATTTTGAATTTCTGCTACGTTCCCCAACAATAACTTCAAACAAAAGTGAACCAATGAGGGAGTCCCAGATTGGGGGGTGTCCGGATAGCCGAACTATAACCTTGGCCGACTCGACTATGAAGATACAAGATTGAAGACTTCGCCCCGTGTCCGGATGGGACTTTCCTTGGCGTGAAGGCAAGCTTGGCGACACGGATATGTAGATCTCCTCCCATTGTAACCGACTATGTGTAACCCTAGCCCTCTCCTGTCTATATAAACCGGAGGGTTTTAGTCCAGAGGATCTAACAACAATCATACCATAGGCTAGCTTCTAGGTTTAGCCTCTCTCATCTCGTGGTAGATCTACTCTGTACTACCCATATCATCAATATTAATCAAGCAGGAGTAGGGTTTTACCTCCATCGAGAGGGCCCAACTCTGTAAAACATCGTGCCCTTTGTCTCCTCGTTACCATCCGCCTAGATGCACAGTTCGGGACCCCTTACCCGAGATCCGCCGGTTTTGACAATCGACATTGGTGCTTTCATTGAGAGTTCCTCCGTGTCGCTAAGCATCGAAGGATGCCTCATCCCGCCTTTAAAGACGGCATCTGCTGTTAAAGGAGCTGGCTATCGGCCAAACTCTCCGGCTAGGCGGTTTTCTTATGACCACTGCTCGCCAGCGCCACGACAATGACTTCTCGGTCATCGAAAAGCAATCTTCACGCCAACTCGAACTCGCCGAGCAAAGCTAGACCCGACGGAGCTCTCTTCCTTAAACGAGCCTCGGATCGACGCCGCCTCGGGAGTCACTACAGTATCACGATCGATTGGGCCTAAACCCGATCTCGAGAGAGATTAACTCTCCCCAGTGTCACCCATCACGCTGTTGTGGTGGAGGAACAATGCGCGACCCTTCATCTATCTTAAGGACTAGCTATGTCCGATTCCCAATCCCTCCAAGCCGGATACCCATGAGGGGAGGACGCCACTCAAGACCTGAACTTAGAGTCGTGCAACGGCTAGATTCATTGAACAACATCCAAGAATCCAAGCTTCCGAGTACGGAAACTCCTTGGCCCTTGAGCCTCTGATTGGGTGAGGTTTCGGATCTAATTCCACCCACCCACCCGAACATAGGCGATCTATCCAAAATTAGGCAAGAGCCCGAGGAAACAAAGACATCATTATCGGGCCAAATTCTCCCGGTATGAACAGGATAAAGGATCGCCATGAGGAAGACGCAATTTCATTCTTCTGCAATAATTGCATGGACAAGAGAATCTCAACGCCATAGGTCGCCGTGAAATTACACGCTTTGTTGACTTGGCGCCCATAGTACGTAAAGTACTGCATGATGGAAAGCGCCTGAAAACCAAGTAAGATTTTGGGACAATCCGCTCAATACAAACCAAATTCAAATAAAAGGGTGCATTATCGCCAATCACCCGGTTTAACACCAAAAACAAAAACCCCTACGAGGCATGGAACCGATCGAGGGATGGCTCAACGGACTCCTCGTAAAATTCATAGTACATAGGGCGCCATACCAACTCATAGCCTTAGAGCATGTTGGATACTCCGGCAGTGGCCAAAAGTGGCGAAGAGCTTTAACCCCAAAGATCCACAGAGCACCAGCCCAGGGATACCAAGACAAGATTAATAGCCTTTCAGACTTTCGTGATCAAACAATATGCGAAAACAAACACCCGCAGCCTTGCCAAGTCTACCAAGTAGCAACAATAAATCCATGGAGGACACGGCTATTACCTTCAATGCCGTGATGAACCTAAATTATGTAACAGCCCGAGCACCAGAAAGATTGGTCCTCATCCAATAGTGGACAGCTACTTACCAAGGTACTCATGGACGGTGGCAGCGGATTGAACCTCATTTATCGTGAAACCCTTCAAAATGGAAATAGACTGAGCCGATTAAGCGAAGCAGCACAACCTTTAGAGGAATAATACCCACCGGGAAGCGTATGCACAGAAAATCACACCGATGTGGTGTTCGCACGCCGGATAATTACAGGTCCGAGGAGGTCACGCCCAAGTGGCCCTGCTCAGCAACGGATACCACGCACTATTAGGGTGAGAGGCATTCACAATTTTTCAAGCTATACCCCATTACGGGTATATGAAGCTCAAAATGCTCGGCCCAACGGAATCATCACTTTGCTAGTGACCCGACATAGCACTGCGACCAAAATAAGATGTACCAAGACTAGCCCTTGAGGCAACTATCCGATGCCCTAGCAGCCAAGGAACTGATCATACAAGGCCCACGGTGAACAGGACGATGTGATACTAGATAAAAGATCCAAGTCCACCTCCTTTAAACCAGCGGATGAAATAGTCAAATTCCAAGTCCACCCAACGGACCTTTACAAAACGGCCTCCATCGGGCACAATTAAACCCTGATGTAGACGCCAAGACCACGAGAATTCCTACGTGAAAATTGGGACATTTTTGCCGCACCCTTCGTGACATGCCAGAATCCAACGCCGGCTGGCCGAAAGCACAGCCTAAACATCCTAAAAGGATTCAAGCCACCAAACAGTACTTCAAGCCCCAACCTAAGAGACAAGCCATGGGAGAGGAGCTAGCCAAACTATTGGAGGCCGGATTCATCGTAGATATAAAACATCCGGACTGGCTAGCAAACCCGGTGATGGTACCAAAGAAGGACAACCTCGGCGCCTATGCGCCGATTTCAAGGACCTCAACAAGGCTTGCCCAAAGGATCCCTTCCTCCTCCCCCACATCGATCAAATTATCGACGCTACCGCAGGACACGATTCATTATGTTTCCTCGATGCATACTCCGGCTACCATCAAATTAAGATGGCAGAGCCTGACCAAGCCGCAACGGCATTTATCACCCCGCACGCCCATTCTCGCTTCAACACAATGCCCTTCGGCTCAAAAACGACGGCGCAACATATCAGCGCATGATTCGTACATGTCCGCAAACCTGATCGGCAAAACAAAGGAGGCATACGAGATGATGTGGTCACAAAACCAAGCATGTCGAAACTCTAGTAGACGCATTTGAGGCTCACATTTAATAATCTCCTAACATATGACATCAAGCTTAACCCCAAAAATGCGCTTTTGGCGCATCACCGGAAAGCTCTTGGGCTTCATTGTATCCGTAGGGGAATTGAAGCAAACCCAGCCAAGATCCGAAGCTCATCACAATTGGATATCCCAAAGGACCTCAAACAAATACAAAATTGATCGATGCGTGGCGGTCTAAGCCGCTTTATCTCCGCTTGGGAGAAAAGGCATTACCCTTTATCGCCTCCGGCAAGCACCAACACTTCGAGGGATTTGATGCGCCACGGCCGGACTCAAGAAATAAAAGACATATTGGCAACAAACCCGTCATGGCCATACCAACATGGGAGAACCAATGCTATTATACATCGCAGCAACTCATCAAGTTGTAAGCGCGTGCTCGTTGTCGAACGAGAAATGACGGACACAAGTTCCCCTTCAAAACCAGTTTACTATGTGTCCACCGTCCTCACTCCATGCAAGTCACGGTATCCGTGATTATCAAAAGATAGCGTGACGCGTGTGTTTATGGCATCCCGAAGCTGCGACACTACTTTCAAGAGTGTTCGATAACAAGCATTCTCAAGTACCTCTTAACGACATTATAAACAATCGCGACGCGACGGGCCGGATTGCCAAATGGGCCATTGAGCTCCTCCCGCTCAACATAACCTAAAGCCACGGCGAGCCATTAAGTCGCAAGTTTTGCCGACTTTCGCCGAATGGATCAAGCCAACTCACTAAAGAGTACGGCACATATTCCAACCGGATCATGCACTTCGACGGCTCCAAAATGGTGGTTGGTCTGGGGTCAAGCGCCGCTCGACGCCCCAACAGAGATACAATTCAATACGCATCCAGATAATGTATACGACTCCAACAACGCAACCGAATACGAGGCCCTTCTACATGGTCTCCTGATGGCGATCCATGGGCATTCAACGCCTAGAGGTGCGAGGGATTCAACCTCGCGATATCCCAAATAAATGGAGACTTTGATGCCAAGGATCCAAAATGGCAGCTTATCGCAACGCCGCCCTAAAATGTCACCGGTTCAAGGGCTCAATTTCACCATATAGCTCGAAAACAATCAGCGGCAGACGCTATATGCATTGGCGCAAAAGCGCGATGTCGCCCCCCAATATCTTCTTAGAGAGGCTGTTCAAGCCATCTCAGATATGGGAAGGGGAGTCCGAAATAACATCCCGACCCAACAACACCGCCTCGACAATCAACATTCTCGACACAATTGGAGGCTCGCCAATGAAGTAACATCTTCACCACGTAATAATGGCAGTCATTGCCCGTGGATCGAACCATTCCTAGCCTACCTAACCAGCAGGAACTTCGAGGACCAAAACGAGGCACGCTGCATAGTGCGGCGATCTAAAGCCAATAAAGTCCATGAGGGAGAGCTTTATAAAAAAGTATCACCGAGTCCTTCAAAGGTGTATCTCCAAGAGGAAGGGCGGAATCTTCTGTCTGAAATTATGCCGACTCAAGCGAGCACCACGCCGCATCCCGGCCCTTGTAAGCAAGGCCTTTCAGACATGATTTTATTGGCCGACGGCCCGGCAGATGCTCAGACTTAATCCAATGATGCGTCGGTTGCCGCCTCTTGCTAATCAAAGCCACATGCCACCCACCGCCTCCAAACTACACCCATCACCGCCCCTTTATGCTCGGGGCTTGACATGGTTGGACCCCTTAAAGGAGGAACCCACAAGCAAAAATACCTACCGTCATGGTGGATAAATTCACCAAATGGATAGAGGCCAAGCTCGTTAAGACGGCCGAATCCGACCGTGATAGACTTCATATCGTGGTTCGTGACACCGCTACGGGCTCCCCACAAAGATCATCATTGATAACGGCACGAACTTCACGGCCGACGAGGTCAAACTCTAGTGCAAAAACATGGGCATCAAGCTCGACTATGCTTCAGTCTATCACCCTCAAACTAACGGTCAAGTCGAGCGAGCAAATGGTCTAATCATGAGCAGCATCAAACCCAGATTAGTGTGGTCCTCAAGGAATCTAACACGACCGGGTAGAGGAGCTCGACCAGACTGGGGCTGCGGACCACGCCAATCGCACCACCGGATTCACACCATTCTTATGGATACGGCGCAGAGGCAGTTCTGCCATGACATAATTCATGACTCACCTGCAGGCGCATGTATCGAAGAAAGAGAAGCCGAGCTCGATCGGCAGGACAGTTTGACGCCTTTGAGGATGAGCGTGACGTGGCAAAAGCCCATTCCGTGATTCTATCAACAAAGCAGGCCCAAAGATATCAAAGGTAGAAGTACGGGCCAAAACTTACAATGTTGGCGAAGTTAGTTCTACGCTCCGGACAAGAAAAAGGACAAACTCAAGCCCAAATGGTAAGGTCCCTTTATTATCGACTCAAGTCCTCGACCGGGCGGAGCGCACTGCCCGAGATGCATCGGATAATCGACTCGAGCCGAACTCCATGGAACGCAGCCCGCCTCCTCAAGATTCTACGCCTAGCGCCGGATTCTGAGTTCGCCTCCTTCCTCCGCCTATTTTTACACATTAGTTGTCTTATATTTGTCTCTTTCTCCTCCTTTTCTCTTACAGCCTTTAAAGGCTCGTCTGCCGCATTGTTCACAAGACACTTGACGCGCTATCCGCTACCATTATACTCGGGGCTTTTTTAATGTAAGTTTATTTATACGGGCTTCATGCCCAACACATGTGTCACACTTCCGCATGTACCTTTTATTCACCATTATATGCATCGATATGACTTAAGTTTTGGCCAAGCTGGGTTGTTCGCTCGTGCTTACCCCTACGCTCCCGATTGTTCGGCTAGGCGGTAAAGGGAGGACCTCTGCGATTGTTACTGCCGGTCACCGGATGTACCTCAGATCGATGAAGCCGAAGCTAGCGTTTTAAGGGAATATTCGGCCGGTGAACTAAAGATGATTTCTCACTTATTTATTTATCTGCCCCAGATGCTTTTTTGCTTTTTTCGCAGTCCGACATGCACTTTAAGGCATGCCTCCTGTGAAAGGAACCCTTAACGGAACTATTCTCCCGGAAGATGTTTCTACTAACCATGTAATATAACATAACTAGTTGGGCACTTGTCTGCTCAAGCACTAATGACCCCTACGCTGGTCTCCACGCATGCCCCGGTTTTTACATAACCGCGAGGGTATTCGGACACACCCGACTATAGGTCCCGAGGTTGAAGCGAAAAGGTCCGCCATGACAAACGATCTACAATCCGCTAGAAGGCATTTTTCACATGTCATCTTAAATTACATAGTCAATTTGACCGGCATATTCCTCCTCAATACCATCTAATAGGCTGTCTAGTTTACAAATCTGTTCGGAATATTTGGCGCCAATTCTACTTGGTCGCATACTAAGCTCATAGGGATCTCCTTCCCATCGGGCCCCACAGGTCCGACTCGCCATGTGGTTTGGGTCAGCCTTCGTACCGCTGCTTCACCATGGCCCAGCCTCTCGGGCGCTTTGACGGCAGGCCGATATCTTCCATAATCGGAAGCACCGCCGCAGCTCCCTTAAGCCTCTCTCGCAAGCTTCCAAGGCCTTCGGCAGGAAGACAGATGGCCACAAGGCTCGGGCGACGCTTTTCATCACCGCCGAACTCGCTCGCAGCTTGTAAGAGCTCAGAAGAAGGTCACCAGAGAACTGGCATTTCTCCGCAGGACGCACTGTGAGCATACCTACGCATATAACTTTGTTAGTCAACTTCCTTGCTGAACTCTTTTTCAAAGTTCGCTCAAGCACTTACAAAAATGCCGATCGGCTGCCGATTCTCCTTCACGGATTCGGCTACCGGGCACGAACATCCTTTAGTTCCTCGCCCAGCCGGGTGTTGGCATCTTGAGATTATTCTTCTCCCGCCTCACCTCGTAAGCACGCCTCACCGCCTTTAACCGCGCAAGAGTTGTTACTTGTCCGATCCACTCCGCGCCATATGCAATGATATTGTCGATCTACACACACGCCGACTTCACAACATACTTATCTTTCAAAGCATATATTACTAGAGGGGGTCTCCTTGGCCTCCCCTGCAGCGGCTAGTGCGGCCTCAAGTTGGGCTTTGCACTCTTCCAGCTCCTGGGACAGTTGGGTATTCTTTTTTGTAAGATCCTGCATAACAGATGATCCTTAAATCAGTTATTATAATTGTTTCAAGTCTCGGGGGCTACTGCATATATAACCATCAAATTTTATCACCCGTATGTCTTTCACATACTGCTCTGTGGCTCTGGCTAAACCATTTTGAGCGGCACGGAGGTGTGCATCTCCCGAATTGAAGGCATCCAATGCCTCTTGGGAGAAACATGTGTCACGAAGAACTGTCCGGCGGCGCCTGTGATTCATGGCACTCTCTACCTCAGAATTGGTGGCAGTACCGCCGTAAGGCATCCTCCGCTCGGAGGAGCGTCCGACGACGCTTCGTGTTCGCCTCCGCTCGACTCGGCTTTGAGCCTGCCTGTGGAGGCTCGATTGGCAGCCTCCCGGATATAGTCCGCGAGCGCTTTTTCCTCAAGAAAGCACAAGCGTAGTATGCCTTCCGGGAATAAAACCTGGGAATAAATGGCACGCCATACCGCTATGCCGGTGTCTTAATCCGACCGCACTTCTTTTTCAGCCTGGGCCTTGCTGCCCTTGTTGGCTAGCCACCGTGATGCTCGGCCTTCCGCCTCATGGGCTCCTCTGCAAAACACCATTGGTATACGGTGATAAAAAATAAGCACGGATGGATCATTTTCAAAGTATTGGGACTTTGGTCTCGCCATTCGCGAGGCTGGAAGTATTCGGTAATCGGCCGTAATGGCTACTCAAGGCATTGTCGATGCTCGCTTGGTAAAATACCCCATCAATCAGCTCCACGGCTATGTCCGGATCCTCTTGGGAGGCCGGATCGAGGGACCGCTCGGATCCTTGGGTTGTGGAGGAGGGCTGTTTATATCCTTATGGCCTGACGCAATTCCTCAAGCCGAAATCACAAGATAAGGTACTTAACTATGGGAATATGGAACGGATGGGCAAAAAGAAGTGTCCGCTTACCCAGCTTGGAGGATTGTACATAGAAAATCCGCCATGTGGATTTACGCGGAGGAACTCCTCCTCTTCTCCCTTGTATAATGCGGACAAGGCCTTCGTCAGAGCAGCAACCGATCCCGGCCCCTTACGGTCGCAGCGGGTGGCATCATCCTCCCCGTTGAAATCCCACATGGGGTGGCCTCTATACTAAAGCGGCTGCACCCCCCACATAATGCATGTGGCCATGACTCCGATCAAGGTCAGTCCGGAATGAGCTAACAACCTTATCCGCTCATCGTAAAGGACGCCCTTGTCATTTTCCTCCGAGAGCTCCGTGAACGCCAAATTAGGTGCTTCTTCAAGGGAGCATTATTGAACTCGGGAGGGCGATCCAACAGGTCCGGCAGGGGACGCCTTCTATATAAAACCATTCTCAAGGCCAGTCTTCGGACGCTTTCTTGGTGTTCCGGATAGATATCCGTCCCGCGATGCGCTATAGTTCGCCCGCCCACTTGATATATCGAATTCTCCCGAGAATGAGGCACAAGGCGTAATAGCTTCTTCCACAAATAAAAATGAGCCTCGACGCCCAAGAACAGCTCGCAGAAGGGCTACGAAGCCCGCAATATGCAAAATGGAGGCGGGCGAAGGTTGTGCAACCGAGGTCAGAGAACTCTGTGAGCCCCGGAGAAACGGATGAATTGGAAACCGAGCCTCTTATCAAATAAGGGACAAGGCATACCCGCCTCCTTTGAGGGATTGGGACGCCTCCGCTTCCGCCATTATAGGTGGCGAGTCCGCTCGAACCGACCATGAAGGTTGGGGAAGAAATCCTTGGTTTGGAGCGCCACTAGCTCACAGCGGGACGGAACATCTCTCCCAATCTCCAGCCGAGGACTGGAGGGCGAGAGGAGGAGCTGCGCCGACCGCCATGATGGAATGGATTATTCGACGATGCGCCCGATGAACGCCAAGGGAAGATGGTGTGATTCGGATCTGAATCCTCATCTCTTTTATAGGCAGCTCATTTGCGAGCAAGGGGTAAATGTAAAACACCCTAGATTTTCGTGATTTTGTTTGACACGGAAGACAGATATTATTGGGCGGGAAGCCAAGGAGCACAATATTCACGAGAAGCCGGACATTATTCAACAGTACACAGAATTTGAGAAGAACCCGCTTTCAATGTCAAGACAAATCGCGCTACCGGACTCATCGTCATTGAAGCCTGTTCGGGGCTACCGAGGAGTCCCAGATTAGGGGTGTCCGGATAGCCGAACTATAACCTTTGGCCGGACTCGGACTATGAAGATACAAGATTGAAGACTTCGCCCTTGTCCGGATGGGACTTTCCTTACGGAAGGCAAGCTTGGCGATACGGATATGTAGATCTCCTCCCATTGTAACCGACTGTAATTCCTAGCCCTCTCCGGTCTCTATATAAACCGGAGGGTTTCAAATCAGAGGATCTAACAACAATCATACCATAGGCTAGCTTCTAGGGTTTAGCCTCTCCGATCTCGTGGTAGATCTACTCTTGTACTACCCATATCATCAATATTAATCAAGCAGAGTAGGGTTTTACCTCCATCGAGAGGGCCCGAACTGGTAAAAACATCGTGCCCCTTGTCTCCTGATACCATCCGCCTAGACGCACAGTCCGGGACCCCCTACCCAAGATCCGCCGGTTTTGACACCGACAACCAATTTCAACAAAACTGATAGAAACTACTCATACAAGTGCCTAGAGCATATATCAAGCATTAGAACTACTTGGAACCATATAAATTTGACATGCAAGCTCAAGAACATGGTCACCTATGCAGCACAAATTTGCAAAGAATAA
>JAHIAM010008068.1:0-25537 GCA_021605205.1 Aegilops longissima | reverse complement strand
CGCAAAGAGGCAGTGAGTGTAGGGCCCAGGCAATGCTTGGACTATTGTTATTAATTATCATCTGTTTCTGCTATTTCTATATTGAAGCTTACATGCCACTGCGCTGCTTTGAAACACAAGTGCTCCCTAGGTGGTTTGGTAATTAATGTCAACATATCTCTTGTTGGACTAACACCTTTATCTAGTATGTTTCAAATAAGTTCAGCAATGGAGTGGCATGGACTAAAGGATGTGGGAACTCTTTCAAGATGCTAAAGACAAAGGATTGGCTCAAGCATCAAGCTCAAGACTCTTCATTTTACATTTTAGTGATCCAAGATCACATTGAGTCTATAGGAAAAGCCTATACTATCAAGGAGGGATGAGGTGTTGCTTAATGAGCCTCTTGCTTCATGTGCTTAGTGATATGCTCCAAAACCCTCAACTACTTCCACACATATGACCTAAAACAAAAGTCAAACTCGGCCCTACCGATTCTTTCTATCCGGCGCCACCGATTTCAGATGTCATAGCCACTGCAACAAACCCTAGGCAAATCGGTATCACCGATAGGGATCTTGGTCTCACCGAGATGGGATTGTAATCTCTCTGTGTATGTCCATTACCAAAATCGGACTCACCGAGTTTGTGTAATCGGTACTACCGAGATTACAATGTAAACTCTCTTTCCTTTTGTAACTTTTGGTCTGCCTTGAAAGACCAAATCGGTCCCACCGAGTTTACGACCAACTCTCGGTTAGCTAATTACCAAAATCGGTCTCACGAGTTTTGTATGTCAGTCTCACCGAAGATTACGTCATCCGTAACCCTAACCATATCGGTCCTACCGAGTTGCATATCGGTCCACGAAAACCCTAACGGTCACTAGGTTTACTAAATCGGTCGACCGAGTTTGATGATTCGGTCCCACGAGTTTGGTAAATTGTTATAGCAGTTAGATTTTGTGTGGAGGCTATATACCCCTCCACCTCCTCTTCATTACATAAAGAGCCATCGAGCGAGCCTACACTTCCGACATCCTATTTACGAGAGAAGACTACCTACTCATGTGTTGAGGCCAAGATATTCCATTCCAACCATATGAATCTTGATCTCTAGCCTTCCCCAAGTTGCTTTCCACTAAATCTTCTTTCCACCAGATCCAAATCCTATGAGAGAGAGTTGAGTGTTGGGGAGACTATCATTTGAAGCACAAGAGCAAGGGTTCATCATCAACACCCATTTGTTACTTCTTGGAGAGTGGTGTCTCCTAGATTGGCTAGGTGTCCTTGGGAGCCTCAGAAAAGATTGTGGAGTTGAACCAAGGAGTTTGTAAGAGCAAGGAGATGCGCCTACTTACGTTGAAGATCTACCACTAGTGAGGCAAGTCCTTGGTGGGAAAGCGGCCATGGTGGGATAGACAAGGTTGCTTCTTAGTGGACTCTTGGGGTGGAGCCCTCACGTGGACTCAGCATAGCCGTTACCCTTCTTGGGTTGAAGTCTCCATCAACGTGGATGTCGATAGCACCACCTATCGGAACCACACAAAAAACATCAGTGTCTCCAATTCGTTTGAATTCTCCAAACCCTTCCTTTACTTTCTTGCAAGTTGCATGCTTTACTTTCCAGCTGCTCACATACTCTTTGCATGCTTGCTTGCTTGTTATGTATTGAAAAAGTTAAACTTGTGCCTAAACTCATTTAAACCAAAAGAAGTTAAAAAGTGGAACTTTGGTACTTAGTGTCTAATCACCCCCCCCTCTAGACACCTCTTCTCAAGATCCTACACTGCAGCGTAGAAATTACTTAGCTTGAGGCAGAGGCTGCCATGGTCTTAGCCTCCGAGGCCGGCCTTGTCGAGCAGCTTCATGCCTGCAAAGATTAGCCGGAGAGGTAGCTTCCGGCCTCGATCGTGGGCGACCGACCAGGATCTGTGTTCGCGTCGCGGTGCCCGTGGGGGAAGCGGTGGAGGTGCTCCGTAGTGGACCAGTTAGGGAAGCCTCAAACAATAGGGGCGAAAACACTTTCGAGGTGCCCGTTGTTCCCTCATGAGACTCGTCTTGAAGAAATCGAGGTAGGAGAGTGAAGAAGGCAAGAGTCACAAGCCAAAGGCAGCAACCACTTCAATAAAACTTCAAATGGGAATGAACAAGCCAACAATGAGAAAGCAAATGAAAAAAGCGTCCAGGCACCTAATCTAGTCTTTGATGTCTTCTCACACGGTAGCAGACTAAGTGCTGCCCTTTGGGCGTGGGAGGAATACCGGGGCTTGAGGCAGGCGCTCACGAGACTCGAGGCGTGTACATCCCCAACTCATTATTACGTGAGAGTGTCACGGCGGCGAGCTTCACGGCATTGGCCTTCTTCACGAGGCTCAAGCCTTTCTTGGGAGAGCGAACTTCCGAGCGTTGGACTTCTTCACGGGCTCGAGCCTTTCGCGAAAGATAAGCTTCCACAGTTCGGCTTCTTCACGGGCTCGGGCCTTTCTCGGAAAGATAAGCTTCTGGCGTTAGCCTTCTTCTAAGAACCGGGCCTTCTCCAAAAGCATAACAACTTCACAGGCATTCACCTTCTTCACAGGCACGGGCCTTTTTAGGGGTAAAACCTCCGGAGGTCTTTGGATGTTCCACAGCGTTACGGGTGGCACCCGTCTGAGTCTCAAGCAGCGGGCCGGGCTGAAACATGAACAACCTTGAGCAGGCCCTCCCACATGGGAGAGCTTATCTGATCCCTCCTGGTGAGAACCCGTCGAGCACAAGGTCCCCTACCTCAAGAGTCACAGGCGAATGTTGCGGCGATCGTGTCGCCCGCGGTGCTTATTGGTACCTCGCCGCTCGTGGCGCGGCTTCTCGATGCTCCTCCCCGCCACGAGTCCGTCCCGCGCATGGCGTCTGCTGCGCCTCGTCGAGCGCCGAGGACCCGTGCGGAACAACGTCGACCTCGTGAGGAGGACGCTTGACTCCATAGACCCGGGAAGAGCGGGGTCGCCCGATCGGCTTGGTTGCGGTCGTGCGGATGGACCACAACAGGGTGAAGCTCATCGTACCAGCCTCTACCGCAGGCCTCCGGCTTCTTCTTTAAGGTCTGGTTTTGAGGCCCCTCGGGACTTCTGTTGGCCGCTTCGGCATGGCCGTTGCTCCGTGGAGTGCTTGTTCTGGCGAAGCATAGCATACACGCATCCCAAAGTTATACAGTATGTTTTGAAGAGTTCTTGGTAAACTGCGAACCGTTAGCCGGTGATGATGCGGTTCGGCACCCGAACGGATCACGATGCCCTTGATGAACTTGACCGTAGAACTTGCGGGGATGGTGCGGGGCTTCCGCTTCAGCCCACTTGGTGAACTTGTCCGCGACGGCGTAGAGTAGCGATAGCCTCCGGCACCGAGAGCGGGCCGGATATCCAGCCCCTAGGCTGAATAGCCACGAGAGGTATAGTTTGCGGACTCCGCCGGTTCATGGATCGCTTGGCATGGAATTGGCAGGCCTGTAAGCCCTCACAGTTCCACGGCATCATTGGCGCTTGATGGTCAATAGAACCCTTCTGCGGGCATGCCTGTAGAGGTCGTGATGGCGAATGATGCCCAGTCTCCATCGTGTATATGCGCGGCAGCTCCTTCCCTTGCTCCTGGAAATGCAGCGTGGGGACACATCATTGATCGCTTCGGTAGAGCTCTCCATCCACGATGCGATGCTGCGTGGCTTGCTTGCGCCCACGCTCGCTTCCTCCTCCTTTTCCGGCAAGGTCCCTTGCGTCAGGTAACTCAGACTCGTGATCAGCACCCTCCACGAGGCTCAGTGTCGGGGCGGCCTCGAGGCGGGGCATGAGCCCGAGGCTCCAGGGCGGTGGTGGGAGCTCTTCCGAGCTACCGTGCTTGGCAGCGATAAGCGTTGTCGAGGGCTTGAAGAGCGCTCCTCGAAGCGCCGAGTTCTGGGGTAGCCGCTGGATGCCCGTTTGGCGATGTCATCGGCCTCTTGATTGATGTCGTGAGGCACATCTGCAACTCTAGTCCCAGGCTGCTTCTCCATCCTGCGGACCTCCGCGAGGAAGGCTTCCATGTGCTCATCCCTCGGCTCGTATACTTTGTTGGAGAAGTTGGCGAGGTTGTGAATCACCCTTGATGGTAGGCGCTTCACTCCCGGGCGACCCGGCTTCCGGGCCTGCTATCGAGCCTTCATATTCTGCTATGTTGTTGGAGACCTTTTCTTAGTTTGGAAAGCAGGCTGCGGCGTATTAGAGCTTGTCTTGAGTGGGAGATATAAGCCTTTGCGCCCGATCCAGCGCCGTGTCTGAAAGCGCCCGTCAATACATGACCCAACCATCGGTGCCTCGCTTCCGGGGAGAGAATCGATCCTCATCGACCTTGGCCTTGCGCGCCTCCGCCCTTCCGCCCACGAAGTCCGCTAAGCGCTGCCCCCTTGATGACTCGGTGGTGCTGAATTCTAGTTAAAGCAGCTTGCAGCTCGATGTTCCACTCGGTGACTCTTCGGCCCGAGTTGGGGTCTCTGAGCACCCTTTCCAAAGTGCTGGCGAGACAACCTTAATGGCACTCGCTTGACCCCTCGCCGTGTCTAGAGAATGCCCCATCAAAGTTCATGACCCAACCATCGGTGCCTCGCTTCCGGGGAGAGGATCGATCCTCATCGACCTTGGCCTGGCGCCTCCGCCCATTCCGCCATGAAGTCCGCTAAGCGCTGCCCCTTGATGACTCTGGTGGTGCTGAATTCTAGTTGAAAGCTTGCAGCTCGATGTTCCACTCGGCGACTCTTCCGGTAGAGTTAGGGTCTCTGAGCACCCTTTCCAAAGTGCAGTTTGAGACAACCTTAATGGGATGGCCACGAAAATAGTGCCTGCGGCTTCTGCATGAGCCACCAATAGCAGCGAGGAGGTTTACGGGGCATGGGGCATCAGCCCCTCGCGTCCCATAACCTTGTCTTGACGAAGTACATAGGGTGTTGACGAGGTTGGGAGTCTTTGGTGCTCTTGGCGTCCTCCGGGGCCGTGGCGCCTCTGAGCAGTGGAGCCCCAGTGGCTGAGTCGCCGAGGAGGGTCTCTTCATTTGATCGCTTCCTGCGGCTGATCCTTCTCGGCTATGGTAGTGGTCTCTGTGAGGCCCCTTGATCTGCCGCCTTGACCAGGCAGGTGTCGGCTTTGGTCAACGCTCCTCCTAACCGCCACAGAGGCTCTTGTGGCGAGTAAGGAGTGGCTGCAAGTAGAGCACCGGGGGCTCTTGAGGCGTGAGCCACCATTACTGGAGGCTGGTTAAGTACCTTTTGAGATCTTGAGCGCCTTGTCGGCCTCTTGATCCATTCAAAGGGGCCCTTTTTCTTCATCGGCTTGAAGAAGGGTGGCGCTCGTTCCCCCAACTTGGAGATGAAGCGTCCTAGTGCAGTCCAGCGCCGGTGAGCTTATCGTCTCTCTGAGGGTCTTGGCGGGCTCATGTCCTCATTGCTTTGACCTTTTGCAGGTTAGCCTCGATGCCCGGTGGGACGAGAAGCCCAAACTTACTGAGGGACCCCAAACACACACTTCTCCGAGTTGAGCCTTGCGGTCCCTTTGCGTTGAGGCTCATGAAGGTTTCCTCGAGATCTTGTATCGGGGTTACGGCCTCCGATACTTCACCACAATGTCATCGGCGTAAGCCTCAACATTCCTCCCGAGCTGCGGACCCAAGGTGATGTGCATCGGCCGCTCAAAGGTCGCTCTGCGTTCTGCGCAGCCAGGCAGCATGCATGTGTGCAGTACACTCCACAGGAAGTCGGGAAAGCCGTTTTCCCGTCTTCTACCGCCATCTTGATCTGGTGATAGCGGAGAAGGCATCGAAACATAACGGTCGCTTTTCGGCGGTGGAGTCAGCGATCTAATCGATGCGAGGGCGGGAATGGATCCTGCGGGCACGCTTTATTTAGGTTGGTGAAATCGACACATCGTTCCTTCCCCCCTTTCTTTGGCACGACAACGGGTTAGCCAACCAATGGGTCGGACCTCGCGAATGACCCTGCCGCCTCTAGCTTGCGGGTCTCTTGGGCGATGAAAGCACTGCTTCTCGGTGGGTGTCGTCTACGCTTTACCTTCACGGGGCACTGCGTTGGGGCACACATTGAGGTGGTGCTCGATTCGCCTCTTGGGACCCCTGCCGGTGATCGAGGTTCCCATGCGAACACCTTCTTGTTGGCGTAGGAACTGACCGGGGCCTCCTCGGCTCGGGCTCGAGGTTGGCGCCTATGGTGAAGGTGGCGTTAGTGGATCCGTCCTCGTCGACCCGATGTCTGCTTGGTTTACGCCTGTCTTGGGTGAAAAGCTTCTTCTTCTTGGCGGCGCAGCCCTTGGGCTCGAGCGTCTGAGTCGTGGGCTGTGCCGCCCTTGATCTTGAAGGCGAGCTTGAGCACACTGCGCATCCGGTATCTCCGGATCTGGTGAGGGCCTGCTGCTCCGGGCATCTTCATGAGGTTATCTGTTTGGGTGTGTCGCGGCCATGAATCGAGCTAGTCTTTGGGTCAGGGATGGCGTTGTATGGGAGGCCGATGGGGCGATGTCAAAGTCGATTAGCTCCGTCACGGAAGTTGTAAGTAGGTGCGAAGGTCACGGAAAAGCGGATCTGCCACGAGGAGCAAGCGAGAACCGCCTCCGGCGCCCAAGAAGAACTCTTTGGGCTGAAGCCGCTCGGCGGTATGTGGAGGAGGTGAAGGCTTCAGCAAAGGCATCTTTGAGGCTGCGCCGCCGTCGATGAAGTCTGGTGATGGCCGCTTTGGCAGATGGTGGGGGTGCACAGCATTGGGGGCGTGCCGAAGCGGGCTGAGTTGGAGAAGGTGATCCTCCGTGAAGGTCGGATCGGCCTTGGCGCCAAACCGACCGGAGGAGCCCGCACTCGCGGAGCTTAGCGCCGATCTGGCGGACGAAGCGGCTTGATGTGGCGTCTGAAGGTGGCGCTGCGAGCCGCCAGGGAAGCTGTGACGACCAGGGCGCCGGTGCAGGCGTCTTTGGGTGAGAAGAAGTGCGCAGCTCCTCCCAGAAGGTCCGGAAGCCGCCGGCGGTGGAGCGACCACATGTTGGGCGCGGTGAACCATGGGAAGCGATTAGCCATGACCTGTTATGCGCCCCCAGCGAGGCGGCCCCTCGTCGCCCGCGGGAAGGCCAGCGGATCGGTCGTGCCGTTGTGGCGGTGGCGTCTCCGGCAGAACTGTTAAAGCCTTTGCACTGTCGCGGTGGGGCCAGGCTCGAACCCCAGCCCTGTGCAGTCTTGGCCGGAATGGGCAGGCGTGCTGCTCATCATAGGGCGAATCGCGATGTTGGCGGAGGCGAGTCGGCGGAGAAGCTCGGCGCACCCCTACACCGCCAAATGTCGGTTCGGGTTCAGCAGACCCTTTAGGTTGAACTCTGGGCTGCGGAGATCTCACCTCCAACCTACCTACACCTCATCGTCTGTTAAGGATCCAAACTACACAAAGAGCAACACAAGGTTTATCTGGTTACAGCCACCATTGTGGTGTAATACCCTACTCCGGTGTGTGGTGTGGTGGATTGCCTCGGTGATGATGATGAGTACAAGGAAGAACACCTCGTGAGGAGTGCATTCTTGGTAGTCTGACAAGCGATAGGGGAGTTAGGTCACTTCTCTCTCTCTGGATTGAGATTGATCTCTAGCTCTATTCAGATTGCCTCTACCTGTGGGTGGCTAGTCCTATTTATAGGCGGAGGCCACAGGCCTCTTCCCAAATATTGGCGGGAAGGCGCCAACAATTGGCCATTTGAAGGGAACATCTAGTACACTTATCTGACTAAAGTTGGTCTGGCACTGCAAAGGCTCTTATGATGGCCTTGGCTTGGGCTCCACGATGACCTCCTTCCTGCCGTTGTGTTGGTCTTGGTCTCATTGCACGATAGTTGCCTTTGCTTGATGCTCTACTTTGCGCTTGCCTCCTTTGCACCAAGAGGAAATGAGGGACCTTCTTGTGGTGGCGCCCGCCTGGCGCCCTTGGTAAATCATGCCTTGCGTCATGGGCACCTCGTGAGGTACCCGCCTTGATCTCTCCACCTCCTCGTGAGCCAACTGGCTGAGGCCGTGCACGAGAAGCTTCATTGTCCGCCCTGCAATCTCAGCCCCTCGTGAGGTCTTGAGCTTGTCTTGTGAAGATGGGCGTCTTGGGCCACCCCTTGAGCCACGCGCGCAGGCGAGCGAGACAGTCAGGTACCCCGTTCCCGAGAGCGCCGACAATATCATCGGCTCTGAATCATGTCTTTGGTCAATAGTTGGGTTGCGGCTCACATGCTTACTACCTTACATTTGGCTATATCGGCTAGGGTAGTAAAGGAGAACTCTGCAATTGTGTCTGGTTTATCCGGATGAGCACCTCGATGAAAAACCAGCTGAAGCATCATGATCTTGGCGTGGGCAATCGGTTCCGAAGGATTCTGAGATCTTTTGAGATTTTTTCCGCATTATCACGACGAATCGGTGTCTATCCGATCGGTGTTTACATCACCCTTGTGTGGATTAAATGCTAGCGTGGGCAGCACCTACATTTTTATTGTCAAACTCCTATGGCTAAGTGAGGTGATAAAGCCACATAGTCCGATTGCCTAGTTTATGCTTTTAAACACCTCCTTCAAGGACCAAATTCTTGGATCAAAAGTGCTTAGATTCCATCCGAACACCTCTGTACTACCTACGTGGAAGAAATGAAGCCGACGGTAGCCAACTCTCGATTTAATAAAAGCGGCCGCACGGGAGGTAAAATTTCAAATAATAAACAAGCATTATATTACATAGCGGCTTTGTTTCATCATACAAGAAAAGATAACATGAATGTATTCATTCGAAGATAATGTCTTTTGAACGGGCCCTCTACAATGCGGGATCCCTTGAAGACATCGTCAAAATACCGCTCGGCGTCAGGTGCTCCTTGCCGGAGACGGTCCCTCGATCATGAGCTTAATGGCGTCCACCTTCCCTTGTATCTTGACAGCGTAAAGCCATCCGCGCACCTTGATGTAGACCGACCGCTTGATGGCATCAAGCGGAGGCGAGGCATTGACCAGCCGCTTCACGAGCACGAAGTAGCTCTTTGGTATGGCCCGGCGAGCCACAAGCGGATTATAAAATCCTTCATGGCGATTCGGCCACCCTATCGCGATTTTGTCGGTGTATGTCGGTTGATCGCTAAAGACACCGGATGCTCTGGCGGAAGGTATTGCGACCAGAACAACTTCTCGTTGAGCTCCCTCTTTGGCTCGGAAGAATTCCTGCGTCGAAACCTCTGCGACATATCCATAGCATACAGAGAACTCCAAATCTGGGTCGATGAAGTACCTTTTCTTCACATACTTTCTTTGCATAATAAAAGCCTTACCATGGCGATTTTCTTGGCCTCTGGATTTCTGGAGGCGTCTGAAACTTCGACCGGGCATTTTGTGCGCTTTGGCGGGCCTTGGCGAGTTCAGACTCTTGATCGCAATGTTGCGCTCAAGGACTCACATTTCTTCACGGCGTCACTGGAGCTCTGCTTTGAACCTAATGACCACAGCCTCATGCTTTTCACAGGCGTCTTGTTCCTTTGCCGCTCTCTCCTCGGCCTCGTGACGCGCTTCTTGAGGTCTCCACCTCGGTCGCCGCTCCTACAAAATATCATGGCATTATGGTCAAACCAAATCATTCATCCTTTACGAATCTACACAAGGTCATCGCATACCTCGATGGTCCTCCGATTGCTTTTCACAGCCGAGCTCTTCCACGGTCCGCTCCGGACTCTGCTTTAGTTGAAACCTCAGCCGGTATGAGAGGTTGCAGCCCGACAAAACGCCTGCTTATTCACATAGACACATATGGTTAGTCTCACTGTGAAAATTGTTTAATCCTCTGTCCAACTTTTCTTTTCTTACACGAATAGTGTCTCGGGGACTCTTGTCTATACTATGACATTCCTTTTTGCATAAATTGTGTTTCATACCCCAAAGCTTTGTTAGAAGGCTTGTGCGGTCTTTAGTTGATCGCTCTTCTGAGGTGAATCCTCTCAATCACCGTACCCATGAAGTGCGGTGTTCCTCTTCAGAGCGCTTGATGCTTCGATGGAAGTATCCGGTGCCTCTGGATAGACATAGGTCACCGGTGGAATTGGCGCATCTCCTTCTTTCAAGGAGGCTGCTTGCGAATTCGAGCCGTATAGAGTCTTGGGACCGTATTATTCGGGACGAGTGGATATGGCCCCCATCATCGGGTCTCCATGGGATTTGCTCCCCATGTGTCCGGCTGCCAGGTTTCACCCTCTGGCGGCATACAGCGGCCTCTGAGTCTCTCCACGGCACAGGATCCTTTGGGACAACACCTCGGTGTTATCCATGGCCTTGGGAGAGGAGGCAGCCGGAAGGA
The DNA here is from genome assembly GCA_021605205.1 of Aegilops longissima. Lineage (NCBI taxonomy): Eukaryota > Viridiplantae > Streptophyta > Magnoliopsida > Poales > Poaceae > Aegilops > Aegilops longissima. The sequence continues at coordinate 15,194 of JAHIAM010008068.1, read as the reverse complement.
CCGCTATCCATCACCTTAGGGTCCAGTGAATTCCCGAAGATGAGGATCGCTCGAGGTCGGAACAAGCCGGACTGCAAGTGCATGATTCAACATGTTAAAACTATGAAGTAAAGAGGCTGGATATATGAATGTGTGGGGGCCTTTGAGTACTCACGATTCCATGAGGCTTATCTCGGGCGCCACTCCGAGCTGCTATCGATGTCCCACCGGAGTTATCCATGAGTGAGACCTTCCTTCTTGGGCCCTTTGCCTCGGATGTGTGGATGCCGCACTTTTCTTCCTTCCCCCACGGGAGAGTTGCTTCTGCTACCTCTTGAGCACTGCGTTGGATTTCCTTGAAGAGGAAAGGGTGATGTAGCGAATCGATAAATATTTCCCTCGGTTTTGAGAACCAAGGTATCAATCCGATAGGAGGCTACTGTGAGTCCCTCGTACCTACACAAAACAAATAGCTCCACGCAACCAACGCGATTAGGGGTTGTCAATCCCTTCACGGTCACTTAGAGTGAGATCGAGATAGAGATAATATTTTTGGTATTTTTGGTATAAAGATGCAAAGTAAAAAGTAAAAGCAAAACAAATAAATAAAGTGATGAAGATTGACATGATGAGAATAGACCAGGGGCCATAGATTTCACTAGTGTCTTCTCTCAAGAGCATAAGTATTCTCACGATTGGGTGAGCAATTCTTGTTGAGCAATTGGCGAAATTGAGCATAGTTATGAGAATATCTAGGTATGATCATGTATATAGGCATCACGTCAAGAGACAAGTGACCGACTCTGCATCTACTACTATTACTCCACTCATCGACCACTATCCGGCATGCATCTAGAGTATTAAGTTCAAGAAAGCAGAGTAACACCTTAAGCAAGATGACATGATGTAGAGGATAAATTCATGCAATATGATAAAAACCCATCTTGTTATCCTCGATGGCAACAATACAATCGTGCCTTGCTGCCCCTCATGTCATTGGGAAAGGACACATAGATTGAACCCAAAGCCAAGCACTTCTCCCATTGCAAGAAAAACCAATCTAGTAGGCCAAACCAAAGCGATAATTGAAGAGACTTGCAAAGATAACCAATCATACATAAAAGAATTGAGAGAAGATTCAAATATTGTTCATGGATAATCTTGATCATAAACCCACAATTCATCGGTCTCAACAAACACACATAAAAGAAGATTACATCGAATAGATCTCCACGAGAGAGGGAGAACATTGTATTGAGATCCAAAAGAGGAAGAAGCCATCTAGCTACTAACTATGGACCCGAAGGTGCAGGGTAAACTACTCACACTTCATCGGAGGGCTATGGTGATGATGTAAAGCCCTCCGTGGTGGATCCCCTTCGGTGGAGCTCGAGCAGGCCCCAAGATGGGATCTCGTGGATCTGAGAAGGTTGCGGCGGTGGAATTAGGTTTTGGCTCCATGTCGATCGTTTGAAGTGCGTGGGTATATATAGGAGGAAGGAGTACATCGGTGGAGCAAGGGGGGCCACGAGGTAGAGGCGCGCCCTGAGGCGCCCTCCATCCTCGTGGCCACCTCCTTTTTCTTGTGGAGGGTCAAGTCTCTGGATCACATTCGGTGAGAAAATCACGTTCCGAAGGTTTCATTCCGTTTGGACTCCGTTTGATATTCCGTTTCTTCAAAACACTGAAATAGGCAAAAAAACAACAATTACAGGTTGGGCCTCCGGTTAATAGGTTAGTCCCAAAATAAAATAAAAGTGGATAATAAAGCCCAATATGGTCCAAAAGCAGTAGATAATATAGCATGGAGCAATAAAAAATTATAGATCGTTGGGGCGTATAACTTTCCTCCTCCTCCTCGTCGTCCTCGGGCGAAGGTGAGTCTCGGCGTCTTGGACGTCACGTCCAAAGCGCTCTTCTTGACGAGGCCACTTACGGTGTCCTTGGCCTTTTCTTGGCCTTCTTCTCCGGCGCTGGTAGAGCGCTAAAACTATCTTCATCGAGCGGGATGGCTGGTAACTTTCGGGCGTGAGCGGGACCTTTGGTCGCTCCGCCATCTTTGTCCATACGAAAAACAAATAGGGAGGCTTAGGCAGCTTCATTGAGTAAGCAAGTAAAGGATACACCTTGAAACATGAAAGACTTACCGATTTGGCGGGATGGGCGGGTCGTGCCTGATCCTCGATCGTCTTGGCCATGTCTCGTTGGCCTTAAAGAGCACCTTCTAGATGTCTTCGTGCATAGTTAGAAGAACCGTTGCAAGGTGCGGTGCTCGGCGGATCGAACTCCACGAGATGGCAAGTCCGGCTTTGGCATGGAAGGATCCGTGAACTAGCATCTGGATCACATTAGCGAGCTTGATGTTCTTGTCGACCATGCTTCTAATCTGGCGTCTAAAGCGTTGTCATTTCGTCAAGCGAAGACCAGATCGGGCCTTCTCTAGCAGGAGGTGAGCGCGCCAGGGCTCGGAATTGGAATCGGGGCATGACCCAGGTGGCGTTGCGAGGCTCGGTGGCATAGAACCACTTACATTGCCACCCTTTGGCGGTCTCCACGAAGGTACCTTTGGGCCTGTGATGTTGGGCATCTTGCTCACCATGGCACCTCCGCACTCTCGTGTTGGCCACCCACCACCTTGACTTCACATTGAAGATCTTTAGCCACAATCTGAAGTGTGGTGGGATGCGGAGGAAGGCCTCGCTACGATAATGAATGCCGAGATGTTGAGGAAGGAGCTGGGGCGGATCGTGGAAATCCACCCGTAGTAGAACATGAGTCCATGAGCGAATGGGTGGAGAGGAATCGATCCTTGAACAAAGTGGGGGCGAATACCACCCTCTCATGGGGCTCGGGGTGGGGATGACCTGCCCGTCCGGAAGCCCGGTGGGTGATCGTCCATTTGCATCATGCTTTTATATCAATATTTATTGCATTATGGGCTGCTATTACACATTATATCTGAATACTTATGGCTATTCTCCTTATTTTACAAGGTTCACCATGAAGAGGGGATGCGGTGGTTGGAATGCAGGTGGAAAAAGAGCAAGCGTTGAAACCTATTACGCACATCTCCAAAAGTCACGAAACTCCACGAAACAACTTTTTGGAATTTATAAGAAATTATGAGCAAAAGAAATAGGCCGGGGGCCCACACTGTCCGGAGATAGGGGCCCCTATCTCTGGGCCCCCTAAATGGGCTTCGGCGTCCATCTTCGCTATATCATCACTTTTACCTGGAAAAAATCGGGAAAGCTTACGGGAATGAAACTCCGCGCCACAGTGGAACCTTGGCGGAATCAATCTAGGGCTCTGGCGGGCTGTTACTGCAGGGGACACTTCCCTCGGGAGGAAATCATCACCAACGTCATCTGCGATCCACTCATCGAGAGGGATCAATCTCCATCAACATCTTCACCAGCACCATCTCCTCTCAAAACCCTAGTTCATCTCTTGTATCAATCTTGTATCAAAACCACAAATTGGTACTGTGGGTTGCTAGTAGTGTTGATTACTCCTTGTAGTTGATGCTAGTTGTTTTACTTGGTGGAAGATCATATGTTCAGATCCTTTATGCATATTATTACTCCTCGATTATGAACATGAATATGCTTTGTGAGTGAATTCGTTTGTTCACGAGGACATGGGTGAAGTCTTGCTATTAGTAGTCATGTGAATTTGGTATTAGATTCGATATTTTGATGAGATGTATGTTGTCTTTCCTCTAGTGGTGTTATGTGAACATCGACTACATAACACTTCACCATTATTTGGGCCTAGAGGAAGGCATAGGGAAGTAATAAGTAGATGATGGGTTGCTAGGTGACGAAGCTTAAACCCTAGTTTATCGGTTCTTTGTTAAGGGGCTGATTTGGACCCATATGTTTAATGTTGTGGTTAGGTTTACCTCAATACTCCTTTTTGTAGTTGCGGATGCTTGCAATAGGGGTTAATCATAAGTGGGATGCTTGTCCAAGTTAGGACAGTACCCAAATGTCGGTCCACCCACATATCAAATTATCAATGTACGAGCATAAATCATATGAACATGATGAAAACTAACTTGACGATAATTCCCAATGTGTCCTCGGGAGCTCTTTCTTCATTATTAGAATTTGTCAGGGCTTATCCTTTGCTACATAAAGTTGGGCCACCTTGCTGCGTTATTTATTTTATTTACTTTTTGCTCGTTACTATTTATCTTATCACAAAACTATCTATCACCTACTATTTGGTGCTTGCAGAGAAAACCTTCTTGAAAACCGCTTATCATTTCATACGCTCCTCGTTGGGTTCGACACTCTTACTTATCGAAAGGACTATGATAGATCCCCTATACTTGTGGGTCATCAAGACTCTTTTAAGGCGCCGTTGCGGGAGTGTAAGCGCTTTTGGTGAGTGGAACTTGGTAAGGAAACATTTATATAGTGTGCTGAAATTTTACATCACTTGTCACTATGAAACTTATCCTTTGAGGGGCTTGTTTGGGTATCTTCACCCCAACGAGAAGATCAAAGAGATGCTCCTCAACCTACTTAACCTTATGAAAATATTCACTTTGAGATTCCTTGGTATGATAGAAAAACTGCTAGCTAATCCTTTTGCGGGAGGCGGAACATTGCATCGATTTACACCTTATCTTTGTGGATGAAGTTTGTGGATTATTTAAGCTTGCGGTATTCGATGATGTTCTTAAAGGAATGTCTTCCTTTTATCTTTGAAGGAGATGCATTGACATGGTATAGGCTATGTGATGATCGGGATCTTGGAATTATAAGCGATTGAAGTTGGAATTACATATATAATTTCTATGCATCTTGTTCATCGTGATCGTAATTACATATATAATTTCTAGCCTCATGAAGGAAAAGCATCGCTCAAGCTTGGGGAGGCTTAAGTCAATGTTATATTCATGCCCCAATCATGAGCTCTCTCGGAAATGATTATTCATAATTTTATGCTCGGCTTTCTCTTAATAATGCAACCTTTTCGATACTTCTGTCTTTGGTTCTTATATCTTTGAAGACTATTGATTTCAAATGGGATTTATTGGAAAGAATTAAGCGCAACTCTGAAGATTGGGGTTCGGCGATGGTAAGGAGTCGGTATGACACCTAAGTTCGATTGTGTTAAATCTTTTATGGATCTGATGCTTTTAGTGGATTTAGCGCTAAGTATGGACTTGACTACGAGATAGTAGCTACTTTTTGTGAATCTTTTGCTACTCACGTCGATCTCCCTAAAGATAAGTGGTTTAAATATAATCCTCCTCTTGAAGTGAAAGTAGTAGCACCTATTACGATCGAAGAAAAGACCATTACATATAGTGATCCTATTATTCCTCTTGCTTATGTGAAAAACCTCCTTTTCCGTTAGGATAAAAGATCATATTAAAGCTTATTTGTTGTTAAGTAAGAGTAATACTAGGACCTATACACCTCTGAGCAAATTAATGTTGAACCTGGTATTGCTATGATTAAAGATCTCTTGGATGAGGACTTAGATGGGCATGTTATCTCTTTACGTGGGTGAAACGCTAATATTGCTAGACACGATACTAAGACCGTAGACTGTTGTAGGCATGCTGTTATTTACATTAAAATAGGAGATCATTTCTATCATGGCTTATGTGATATGGGTGCTAGTGCTAGTCGCGATACCTTATGATCTATATAAAGAAATTATGCGATATTACTGTTGAATTGGAAGACATTGATGTTACTATTAAGCTTGCTAATAGGGACACCATTAAACCTATTGGGATTATTAGAGATGTTGAAGTCTTGTGTGGGAAGATTAAATACCTGCTGATTTTCTTGTACTTGCTTCCCCACAAGATGATTTTTGTCCCATTATTTTTGGTAGACCCTTCTTGCATCTGCTAGTGCTAAGATTAATTGTGAAAAGAACATTGTCCTTTGTTGGCATAGATGGTATGTCTCATGAGTTCAATTTTGCTAAGTTTAGTAGACAACCTCGTGAAAGGAACCACCTAGTAAAGATGAGATTATTGGTCTTGCTTCTATTGTTGTTCCTCCAACGATCCGTTAGAACATTATTTGTTAGACCATGAAAGCGATATGTTTTTGAAGGAAAGGAAGAAATAGATGAAGTGTTCCTTAAACAAGAACCTGTCTTTGAAACATAACCTTCCGTTGAAATTCTTGGGATCCCCTCCACCCAAGGGCGGTCCGTGTTTGAACTCAAACCTTTACGATAATCTTAAGTATGCTTATCTTGATGAAAAAGAAATATATCATGTTATTATTAGTGCTAACCTTTGGAGAAAGAAGAAGAAAGATTATTGAAAACTACGAAGAAGCAGAGCTGCTATTGGATATACTACTGGATGATCTTAAGGGCATCGGTCCCACATTATGTCAACACAAAATTTCGGTGGAGAAAGATGCCAAACCAGTTAGAGATCCTCAAAGGCGATTAAATCCCAAAATGAAGGAAGTGGTAAGAAAGGAGATTCTAAAACTCCTTGAGGCAGGTATTATTTATCCGTTCTTGATAGTGAATGGGTAAGCCACATGTCGTTGTGTCCCCAAAAGGGAGGTATTACCATTGTTCCTAATGATAAAGATGACTTGATCTGCATAAAGAATTATTATAGGTTATAGGATGGTAATTGATTTTCGTAAGTTAAATAAAGCTACTAAGAAAGATCATTACCCTTTACCTTTTATTGATCAAATGCTAGAAAGGCTATCCAAACACACATTTTACTTTCTAGATGGTTATTACGGCTTCTCTCAAATACACGTAATGACAAAGGATCAATCTAAAACTACTTTTACTTGCCCTTTTGGTACTTTTGCTTATAGGCGTATGCCTTTTGGTTTATGTAATGCACCTGCTACCTTTCAAAGATGCATGATGGCTATATTCTCAGATTTTTGTGAAAAGATTTGTGAGGTATTCATGGATGACTTCTCCGTCTATGGATCCTCTTTTGATGATTGTTTGAGCAACCTTGATTGAGTTTTGCGAGATGCAAAGACACTAGTCTAAATCTGAATTGGGAAAAGTGTCACTTTATGGTTAATGAAGGCATTGTCTTGGGGCACAAGATCTCAGAGAGAGGTATTGAAGTTGATAAAGCCAAAGTTGATGCTATTGAAAAGATGCCATGTCCCAAGGACATAAAAGGTATAAAGTTTCCTTGGTCATGCGGCTTTTTTATAGGAGGTTCATTAAGGACTTTTCTAAAATCTCTGGGCCTCGACTAATTTATTGCAAAAGATATTCCTTTTGTCTTTGATGATGATTGTTTGGAAGCATTTGAAACATTTAAGAAAGCCTTGATCCTTTGCACCTATTGTTCAGCCACACAGATTGGAATTTACCTTTTGAAATTATATGCGATGCTAGTGATTATGTTGTAGGTGTTGTTTTAGGGCAAAGAGTCGATAAGAAATTGAATGTTATCCGGTATGCTAGTAAGACTCTTGATCTGCCGGAGAAATTATGCTACTCTGAAAAATAGTTCTTAGCAGTTGTGTTTGCATGTGATAAGTTTAGACCTTATATTGTTGATTCCAAAGTTACTATTCATCTGATCATCTGCTATTAAATATCTTATGGAAAAGAAAGATGCTAAGCCTAGACTCATTAGATGGGTCCTCTTGCTCCAAGAATTTGATTTGCATATTATTGATAGAAAGGGTGAGAACCATTGCGGAACAACTTGTCTAGGTTAGAGAATGTTCTTGATGACCCACTGCCTATTAATGATAGTTTTCACGATGAACAATTAGCGGTTGTCAATGCTTCTTGTCTTTGCTCCTTGGTATGCTGATTATGCTAATTACATTGTTGCTAAATATATACGCCTAGTTTCACATACCGACAAAAGAAAAAGTTCTTTTATGATTTAAGACATTACTTACGGGATGATCCACACCTTTATAAAGAAGGAGTAGATGGTATTATTAGATGTTGTGTGCTGAGCATGAACAGGAACAAATCCTACATAAGTGTCACTCTGAATCTTATGGAGGACACCACCTTTGGAGATAGAACGCACACAAGGTACTACAATCTGGTTTTATTGGCCTACTCTTTTCAAAGATGCTCGTAAGTTTGTCTTATCTTGTGATGAATGTCAAAGATTAGGTAACATTAGTAGGCGTCAAGAAATGCCTATGAATTATTCCTTGTTATTGAACCGTTTGATGTTTGGGGCTTTGATTATATGGGACCTTTTCCTGCCTCAATGGTTATACACATATTTTGGTTCTGTTGATTCGTTACTAAGTGGGTAGAAGCTATTCCAACTAGTAGTGCTGATCATAACACTTCTATTAAAATGCTTAAAGAAGTTATTTTTCCGAGGTTTGGAGTCCTAGATATCTTATGGTGATGGTGGTTCACACTTTATTCATGGTGTTTTAATGAATGCTTGCTAAGTATGATGCCAATCATAGAATCGCATCTCCTTACCACCCATGATCTAGTGGTCAAGTAGAATTGAGCAATAGAGCTCAAATTAATTTTGCAAAAAGGCTGTGAATAGATCTAGAAAGAATTGGTCCAAAAAACTTGATGATGCATTATGGGCCTATAGAACGCATACAAAAATCCTATGGGTATGTCTCCATATAAGATGGTTTATGGAAAAGCATGTCATTTACCTCTTGAACTTGAACATAAAGCATATTGGGCTATTAAAGAGCTCAATTATGACTTCAAACTTGCGGTGAGAAGAGGTTGTTTGATATTAGCTCACTTGATGAATGGAGAACCCAAGCATATGAGAATGCCAAGCTTTTCAAAGAAAAGTCAAGCGGCGGCATGATAAGAGGATACAAAGCGTGAGTTTAACGTAGGAGATTATGTGTTATTATTCAACTCTCGTTTAAGATTTTTTGCAGGAAAACTTCTCTCAAAATGGGAAGGTCCCTCGTTATCGAAGAGGTCTATCGTTACGGTGCTATAAAAATCAACAAGTTCCAAGGCACAAATCAGAGGGTGGTAAGCGGTCGAAAAATTAAACATTATATTTCAGGTAATCCTATTAATGTGAAACTAATATTATTGAGACCATAACCATTGAGGAATACATAAGAGACACTTTCGAGCGTTCCAGGACTCGAAAAGGCATAGATCATTAATGCGGTAAGTAAACAACTCTAATGGCAATTTTATTAGTTTGGATTATTTGAGAATTTTAGGAAGAAAGAAGTAGTCAGAAAGGACACGGGGCTCCCACGAGAGGAGGCGCGCCCGCCCTGAGAGCGCGCCCCTATCTCGTGGGCACCTTGTGTGCCTCCGGACTCCGTTTTCTTGTATATTACGTATTTTGGTGGTAAAATTCATTATATATACTCCGAAGGTTTTGACCACCGTATCCGCAAATATCCTCTGTTTTTCGTTTAGAGCTGTTTACATTTGATTTAGAGCACCGTGACTTATCCCCCTCAGGCAGCGAAGACAAGGATGCAGCTATTGAAGATAGAGTTGAAAAGAGAAGAAGCAGGAGGAGACTAACAAGGATGAAGGGATCAAAAGGCCATGGAGGTTCAAGCTTCGGTGGTGAAAGAAGACATCCCTCAACCTTTACCTAACCTTTTTACTCCAGAGATTGAAGCTTTCAAGATGATTGAGTTAGCCCACATCTGAATAAGTATCTCACAGGGAGAATATTTTGTTGAAGGATCATATTGCTGGGCTCAAGGGCATTATTAGCAAGTTGGAGGAGCTATTAAGCTTGATGTGCGATTATCCACCGTCATCATCATCACCTCCATCACCTCAGAAGAAATAATCACATGGGTATGGGCACTCCCTTGGCATTGCCAAGCTTGGGGAGGTGCCCGATATCGTATCACCATCACACTCCTATCTTTACCGCTTTATTTAGTTCGATCCTTTTAGTAGTATCTTAATCTAGTAGATTGAAGTTTTGATATCAAGTAGTTTTGAGCTTTGCTTTGTGATCTCTTGATGTAAGCGAGTCCGTGTGCTATCTATAATAAAGATTAGTGTTGAGTCAAGGGCTTTGCTATGATGCTATGATCTTGAGAAAGTAGAAAGAATAAAAGAGTTCATATTGATCTTATGGATAGTGATAACTTCACATATAGAAAGTATGAGGCATAAAATTGTTGAGAGTTGATGAGCGTAGCCTTGGTCATTGTTGCAATTAATAGGAAGTGATAAGGAAGAGGGTTCACATATAAATATATTATCTTGGACATCTTTTATGATTGTGAAGCACTCATTAAGTATGACATGCTAAAAGAGTTGACGTTGGACAAGGAAGACAACGTAATGGTTTATGTTTTCCGACATCTCAATTAAAGTATATTTCCATTGACCTTCCAAACATGTTGAGCTTGCCTTTCCTCCTCATGCTAGCCAAATTCCTTGCACCAAGTAGAGATACTACTTGTGCTTCCAAATATCCTTAAACCCAGTTTTGCCATGAGAGTCCACCATACCTACCTATGGATTGAATAAGATCCTTCAAGTAAGTTGTCATCGGTGCAAGCAATAAAATTGCTATCTAAATATGTATGACTTATTAGTGCGGAGAAAATAAGCTTTATACGAACTTGTTGTGGAAGTAATAAAAGCGACGGAATTTATAATAAAGGTCCACATACAAGGGCAATATAAAGTGGCGTTCTTTTGCACTAAGATTTTATGCATCAAACCTAAGCAGCATGACAACCTCTGCTTCCCTCTGCGAAGGGCCTATCTTTTACTTTATGTTTGAATTTATGCTTGAGTCAAGGTGATGCTCACCTTTCCTTTTTATTTTATCCTTTGGCAAGCTCCTCATGTTTGAAAGATCATGATACATATATCAATTGGATGTAAGTTGGCATAGGCTATTATTGTTGACATCACCTAAAGGTGAATATGTTGGGAGGCAATACAATAAGCCCTATCTTTCTCGATGTCATTGAAACTCTATAACCACAAGTATTGCGTGAGTGTTAATAATTATAAGGGACTACGAGATAGTTGAGTATGTGAGCTTGTTGAAAATCTCTATTATTGACTCTTTCGATATTACGATAAATTGCAATTGCTTCATCATTTGAGATTATAGTTTGTTAGTTCCCAATGAAGTTTTTGAACCATACTTGATATTGTGAATTGCTTATTACTTGAGCATAGGAAATCATATGACAAAATCCATATATGTTGCTGTTATTAGAATGATCATGATGCCCTCATGTCCGTATTTTATTTTTATCGACACCTCTATCTCTAAACATGTGGACATATTTTTCGATTTGGCTTCGGCTTGAGGATCGCGAGGTCTAAGCTTGGGGAGTTGATCGTCCATTTGCATCATGCTTTTATATCAATATTTATTGCATTATGGGCTGCTATTCACATTATATCTCAATACTTATGGCTATTCTCCTTATTTTACAAGGTTTACCATGAAGAGGGGGATCTTGGCGGTGGAATGCAATTTGGAAAAGGAGCACCGTTGAAACCTATTACGCACATCTCCATAAGTCCTGAAACTCCAGAAACAACTTTTGGAATTTATAAGAAATTATGAGCAAAAGAAATAGGCCAGGGGCCCACACCATGTCCGAGGAGGCAGCGCCCCCTCAGCGCCCCTATCTCCTGGGCCCCGGTGGTCTTCAGCGTCCATCTTCTGCTATATCATCACTTTTACCTCGAAAAATCGAGAAGCTTACGGGGCGAAACTCCGCCGCCGGCAGGAACCTTGCGGAATCAATCTAGGGCTCTGGCGGGCTGTTCTGCAGGGGACACTTCCCTCAGGAGGAAATCATCACCAACGTCATCATCTGCGATCCTCTCATCTAGAGGGGTTCAATCTCCATCAACATCTTCACCAGCACCATCTCCTCTCAAAACCTAGTTCATCTCTTGTATCCAATCTTGTATCAAAACCACAAATTGGTACACAGTGGGTTGCTAGTAGTGTTGATTACTCCTTGTAGTTGATGCTAGTTGGTTTACTTGGTGGAAGATCATATGTTCAGATCCTTTATGCATATTATTACTCCTCGATTATGAACATGAATATTCTTTGTGAGTAGTTACGTTTGTTCACGAGGACATGGGTGAAGTCTTGCTATTAGTAGTCATGTGAATTTGGTATTAGTTTGATATTTTGATGAGATGTATGTTGTCTTTCCTCTAGTGGTGTTATGTGAATGTCGACTACATAACACTTCACCATTATTGGGCCTAGAGGAAGGCATAGGGAAGTAATAAGTAGATGATGGGTTGCTAGAGTGACGAAGCTTAAACCCTAGTTTATGTGTTTAGCTTCGTTAGGGGCTGATATGGACCCATATGTTTAATGTTGTGGTTAGGTTTACCTTAATACTCCTTTTTGTAGTTGCGGATGCTTGCAATGAGGGGTTAATCATAAGTGGGATACTTGTCCAAGTTAGGACCAGTACCCAAGTGTCGATCCACCACATATCAAATTATCAAAGTACGAGAGCATAAATCATATGAGCGTGATGAAAACTAGCTTGACAATAATTCCCAATGTGTCCTCGGGAGCTCTTTCTTCATTATTAGAATTTGTCGAGCTTATCCTTTGCTACATAAAGTTGGGCCACCTTGCTGCACGTTATTTACTTTATTTAATTTTTGCTTGTTACTATTTATCTTATCACAAAACTATCAATCACCTACTATTTCAGTGCTTGCGAGAAAAAACCTTCTTGAAAACTTATCATTTCATACGCTCCTCGTTGGGTTCGACACTCTTACTTATCGAAAGGACTAGGATAGATCCCCTATACTTGTGGGTCATCGTTAGGCGATCTCACGGGCTAAGTACCCAGCCTCCGGAGCTTGGTGATGTCCTTCTCCTTGACGGAGGAGACCATCCACTTGCTACATGCTCAGGACAGGACATGGTGAGTGCTTTTACGAGGTGGAAAGGATGGAGGCTTGGTATTTGGAGCTCGAGAATGGATGGGCAGAGAGAAGGCATGGGTGAAAGGGTGAATCCTTATCTCCTTATAAAAGCAAGCGAATATCAAGCGCCTCCTGCTTTCGTCTCGAGCTTGCGTTGGATTTCCCGAAGAGGAGAGATGATGCAACACGATGGCGTAAGTATTTCCCTCGGTTTTGAGAACCAAGGTATCAATACAATGGGAGACTCTGTGCATGAAGTCCTCGTACCTGCACAAAGCGATAGCTACTGCAACCAGCGCTTAGGGGTTGTCAATCCCTTCACGGTCACTTACGAGTGAGATCGATAGAGATAATATTTTTGGTATTTTTGGTATAAAGATGCAAAGTAAAAAGTAAAAGCAAAACAAATAAATAAAGTGATGAAGATTGACATGAAGAGAATAGATCAAGGGGCCATAGGTTTCACTAGTGGCTTCTCTCAAGAGCATAAGTATTCTCGATTGGGTGAACAAATTCTTGTTGAGCAATTGGCGAATTGAGCATAGTTATGAGGTTATCGGGATGATCATGTATATAGGCATCACGTCCGTGACAAGTAGACCGAAGCGATTCTGCATCTACTACTATTACTCCACTCATCGACCGCAATCCGACATGCATCTAGAGTATTAAGTTAAAAGCAGAATAGCATTAAGCAAGATGACATGATGTAGAGGAATAAATTCATGCAATATGATAAATACCGATCTTGTTATCCTCGATGGCAACAATACAATCGTGCCTTACAACCCATACATCACTAGGTAAGGACACATAGATTGAACCCAAAGCTAAGCACTTCTCCATTGCAAGAACTACCAATCTAGTTGGCCAAACCAAATGGATAATTGAAGAGATTTGCAAAGATAACCAATCATACATAAAGAATTCAGATAATAATCAAATATTTTCCATAGATAAGCTGGATCATAAACCCACAATTCATCGGTCTCCACAAACACACATAAAAGAAGATTACATCGAATAGATCTCCACGAGAGAGGGGAGAACATTGTATTGAGATCCAAAAGAGAAGAAGCCATCTAGCTACTAGCTATGGACCGAAGGTCTGAGTAAACTACTCACACTTCATCGGAGGGCTATGGTGTTGATGTAAAGCCCTCCGTGGTGGATGCCCCCTCGTGAACTCGAACAGGCCCCAAGATGGGATCTCGTGGATCACGAGGAAATTCTGGCGGTGGAATTAGGTTTTGGCTCCGTCCCGATCTGTTGAAATGCGTGAAGTATATATATAGGAGGAAGAATGCGTCGGTGGGGCGTCGGGGGCCACCAGTGCGGAGCGCCCTAAGGGAGGCGCGCCCCACCCTTATGACCGCCTCGGCACTCCTTGGAGTAAGGTCGATCCAAGTCTCTGGATCACATCGGGTGAGAAAATCACGTTCGAAGGTTTCATTCCGTTTGGACTCCGTTTGATATTCGTTTCTTGAAACACTTGAAATAGGCAAAAAAAACAGCAATTACAGGTGGACCTCCGGTTAATAGGTTAGTCACAAAAATAATATAAAAAGTGGAAAATAAAGCCCATTATAGTCCAAAACAATAGATAAAGTAGCATGGAGCAATAAAATTATAGATACATTGGAGCGTATCAGGCATCCCCAAGCTTAATTCCTGCTTTCGTCCTCGGTAGGTAAATGATAAAAGAGAATTTTTATGCGGGGTGATACTTTGGCATAATTTCAATGTAAATCTTCTTAATCATGGTATGAATATTCAGATCCGAAAGATTCAAGACAAAAGTTCATATTGACATAAAAATAATAATACTTCAAGCATACTAACAAAGCAATTATGTCTTCTCAAAATAACATGGCTAAAGAAAGTTATCCCTACAAAATCATATCGTCGGCTATGCTCCATCTTCCCTCTTACAAAATATTTAAATCATGCACAACCCGATGACAAGCCAAGCAATTGTTTCATACTTTAACATTTCAAAACTTTTTCAATCTTCACATAATACATGGCGTGAGCCATGGATATAACACTATATGTGGAATAGAATGGTGGTTGTGGAGAAAAAAAAAGGAAGATAGTCTCACATCAACTAGGCGTATTAGCGGGCTATGGAGATGCCCATCAATAGATATGTCAATGTAAGTGAGTAGGGATTGCCATACAGCGGATGCACTAGAGCTATAAGTATGTGAAAGCTCAACAAAAGAAACTAAGTGGGTGTGCATCCAACTCGCTTGCTCATGAAGACCTAGGGCATTTTGAGAAGCCCATCATTGGAATATACAAGCCAAGTTCTATAATGAAAAATTCCCACTAGTATATGA
>JAHIAM010008067.1:0-15595 GCA_021605205.1 Aegilops longissima | reverse complement strand
ATGGATTTTTGGAGAACCCGTTTACAAGAAAGTGAGGGGAGCACCAAATTTCGATAAGTATATGGAATGACATATTGTTGATCGAAATAATGTAGAATTATTCTGCAAAGCATAAAGGAGTATTTGAAAGGAGTTTTTCAAAGAAGGACCTCGTGAAGGTTATATATTGAGCATCAAGATCTATAGAGATAGATCAAAGACGCTTGATAAGTTTTTCAAAATACATACCTTGACAAGATTTTGAAGTAGTTCAAATGGAACAGCCAAAGAAAGAGTTCTTGCCTGTGTTACAAGGTGTGAGATTGAGTAAGACTCAAAACCCACCACGGCAGAAGATAGAAAGAGAATGAAAGTCATTCCCTATGCATCAGCCATAGGTTCTATAAAGTATGTCATGTTGGTACAGATCTATTGCATACCCTACCACTAAGATTGGCAAGGAGTGCAATAGAGATCTAGGAGTAGATCAATGGACATCGGTCAAAATTATCCTTAGTAGAATAAGGATATGTTTTCGATTATGGAAGTGAAAAAGGTTCGCCGAAAAGGTTACCCGATGCAAGTTTTAACACTAATCTAGATGACTCGAGTCTCAATCGATACATATTGAAAGTGGAGCAATTAGCTAGAGTAGCTCCGCAGAGCATTGTAGACATAGAAATTTGTAAATACTTACGGCTCAATGTGCTGAATCTGCTGACTAAAATTATCTCACAAGCAAAACATGATCACACCTTAGTACTCTTTGGGTGTTAATCACATAGCGATGTGAACTAGATTATCGACTCTAGTAAACCCTTTGGGTGTTGGTCACATGTCGATGTGAACTATGGGTGTTAACCACATATAGATGTGAACTATTGATGTTAAATCACATGGCGATGTGAACTAGATTATTGACTCTAGTGCAAGTGGGAGATCAAGGAAATATGCCCTAGAGGCAATAATAATGTTATTATTTATTTCCTTATATCATGATAAATGTTTATTATTCATGCTAGAATTGTATTAACCGAAACATAATACATGTGTGAATACATAAACCTACAGAGTGTCACTAGTATGCCTCATTTGACTAGCTCGTTAATCAAAGATGGTTATGTTTCCTAACCATGAACAAGGAGTTGTTATTTGATTAACGGGATCACATCATTGGTTGAATGATCTGATTGACATGACCCATTCCATTAGCATAGCACCTGATCGATAGTTTGTTGCTAGTGCTTTTCTTCATGACTTATACATGTTCCTATGACTATGAGATTATGCAACCGCTTGCCCGAGGAACACTTTGGTGCTACCAAACGCCACAACGAATCGGGTGATTATAAAGGTACATTATGTGTCTCCGGGTACATGTTGGGTTGGCATATTTCGAGATTAGGATTTGTCACTCCGATTGTCGGAGAGGTATCTCCGGCCCTCTGGTAATGCACATCACATAAAGCCTTGCAAGCATTGCAACTAAATTGTTAGTTGTGAGATGATGTATTGAACGAGAAAAGAGACTTGCCAAGAACGAGATTGAACTAGGTATTGGATACCGACGATCAATCTCGGCAAGTAACATACCGATGACAAAGGGAACAACGATGTTGTTATGCGGTCCGACCGATAAAGATCTTCGAGAATATGTAGGAGCCAATATGGGCATCCAGGTCCCCTATTGGTTATTGACCGAGAGGTGTCTCGTCATGTCACATAGTTCTCGAACCCGTAGGGTCCGCACGCTTAACGCTTCGGCGATGCTTATTATGAGTTTATATGATATTGATGTACCAAGGTTGTTCGAGTCCCGGATGAGATCACGGACATGACGAGGAGTCTCAAATGGTTGAGACATAAAGATTGATATATTGAAGCCTATGTTTGATTCCGAATCACTCCGTGAAATTGGGAATTTTATCGAGTACCGGGGTTACCGAACCTCCGGGGGTCAATGGGCCTTGATGGGCCTTAGTGGAAAGGAGGAAGGGCCTAGTGGTCAGCCTTCCCCTTCCCTAGTCCTATTAGGACTAGGAGAAGGGGTGGCCCTCTCCCTTCCCACTTGGCCAATCCTAGTTGGACTAGGATTGGGAGGAATCCACTCCGTGGAGTAGGACTCCTGTGCGCAGCCCTTGTGCCGCCAGCCCCTCCCCTTCCCTCCTTTATATACAAGGCAGGGCACCCCATGACACACAAGTTGATCATTGAGATCGCTCTTAGCCGCAGTGCGCCCCTTCCACCAAACTACACCTCAATATACCGCTATGAGCTTAGGCGAAGCCCGCGCCGTGGAACATCATCATCGCCACCACGCCGCAGGTCGACAAAACTCTCCTCAACACTCGCTGGATCGGAGTTCGAGGGACGCCATCGAGCTGAACGTGTGCAGAACTCGGAGGTGCCGACGCTCGTACTTGATCGGTTGGATCGGAAGAAGTACGACTACTTCCTACGCTAGCCAACGCTCGCTTGGTCTACGAGGGTACGACAACACTCTCATCTCGCTGTTATGCATCACCATGGTCTTGCGTGATCGTAGGAAAATTTTTGAAATTACTACGCTCCCAACAAAAACATCATTGGATAATAATATGAAGCATAAAGCACCATGTTCAAGTAGAGGGTACAGCGGATTGCGAAGAGTGGACCGCGTAGATAGAGGGGGAAGGTGACGGAGATGTTGGTGAAGATGGCGAGGTGTTGGTGAAGATCAGGTGATGATGATGGTCCCCGCGCATTCCGCGCCACTCGAAGCAAGGAGAGCCCCTTCTTCTTCTTTCTTCCTTGACCTCCTCCCTAGATGGGAGAAGGTTCCTCTATTCCTTGGCTCCTATGGCTTGGGAGGGCGAGACCTCCAAATTGGATCTATCTCTGCTTCCGCTCGCTCGCTCGCTTCACCGCTTTCACGATATATGGAGATCCGAATCTATTGGCCTGAAACCTTTTCCGTGATTTTTTTTCCATATATCTTTCTTATGCAAAAGAAGAGCATCAACGCTTTATGGTGGGATCACGAGGGTAGCGGCGCCTGTGGCGCGCCTGCCTCGGTGACCACCTGCACCGCCTCGCGTGGATTTTTCTTCGAATTTTCCATATTTTCCAAAAATAAGATCCGTCTGCTTTTATCCCGCTTTGGACTCGCTTGATATGGATATCTCAGAAACATAAAACATGCAATGTATGTGAACTGCATCGGGCACTCGGATCAATATGTTAGTCCCAAAAATAATATAAAAGTTGCCAAAAGTATATGAAAGTGAATAATATTGGCATGGAACAATCAAAAATTATAGATACGATGGAGACGATCAGATCCCCAAGCTTAATTCCTGCTCGCCCTCGAGTAGGTAAATGATAAAAAGAATAATTTTTGATGTGGAATGCTACCTAGTAGTCTTGATCATATGTCTAATCATGGCATGAATATTAAGACACGAGTGATTCAAAGCAATAGTCTACCATTTGACATAAAAATAATAATACTTGAGCGCACTAATAAAGCAACCATGTATTTTCAAAACAACAAGGCCAAAGCAAGCTTATCCCTACAAAATCATACAGTTTGGCCATGCTTCAATTTCACACACAAAATGCCCCCATCATGCACAACCCCGATGACAAGCCAGCAATTGGTTCATACTTTTAACGCAGTTCAGCTTTTTCAACCCTCACGCAATACATGAGCGCAAGCCATGGATATAGCACTATAGGTGGAATAGAATATAATGCTGGAGGTTATGTGGAGAAGACAAAAAGGAGAAAGTCTCACATCGACGCGCTAATCAATGGGCTATGGAGATGCCCATCAATTGATGTCAATGCAGGAGTAGGGATTGCCATGCAAAGGATGCACTAAGAGCTATAAGTGTATGAAAGCTCAACAAAAGAAACTAAGTGGGTGTGCATCCAACTTGCTTGCTCATGAAGACCTAGGACATTTGAGGAAGTCTGTCGTGGAATATAGAAGCCAAGTTCTATAATGAAAATTCCCACTAGTATATAAAAGTGAAAGCATAGGATACTCTCTATGAAGAACATGGTGCTACTTTGAAGCACAAGTGTGGTAAAAGGATAATAACATTGCCCTTCTCTTTTTCTAATTTTTTTTTTTTTTGGCCTTCTTTTTTTTTGCCTTTCTTTTTTATTATTATTTTATTTTTCCGTCCGAGTCTCATCTTGACTTGTGGGGAATCATAGTCTCCATCATCCTTCTCACTGGGCAATGCTCTAATAATGATGATCATCACACTTTTATTTACTTACAACTCAATATTACAACTCGATATCTAGAACAAAGATATGACTTATATGAATGCCTCCGGTGTAACGATGTGCAATGATCTAGCGAGCTATGACATCAAAAACGGACAAGCCATGGAAACATCATGCTAGCTATCTTACGATCATGCAAAGCAATATGACAATAAATGCTCAAGTCATGTATATGATGATGATGGAAGTTGCATGGCAATATATCTCGGAATGGCTATGGAAATGCCATGATAGGTAGGTATGGTGGCTGTTTTGAGGAAGATATAATGAGGCTTATATGTGACAGAGTGTATCGATCACGGGT
The DNA here is from genome assembly GCA_021605205.1 of Aegilops longissima. NCBI lineage: Eukaryota > Viridiplantae > Streptophyta > Magnoliopsida > Poales > Poaceae > Aegilops > Aegilops longissima. The sequence continues at coordinate 11,034 of JAHIAM010008067.1, read as the reverse complement.
TTGATGCACCTAAGTTTGCACCAACTCTCGAGGTGAGAAAGGGAAATGCACTGCATCAAGAGGCTAGCAATGATGGAAAGGTAAAAGTGCGATAATCCATGGACTCACATTAGTCATAAAGAACTCATATACTTATTGCAAAAGTTTATTAGCCCTCAAGCAAAGTACTACTATGCATGCCCCTAGGGGATAGATTGGTAGGAAAATACCATCGCTCATCCCCGACCGCCACTCATAAGGAAGACAATCAAAGAAACACCCCATGCTTCAAATTTGTCACACAACTGTTACCATATCGGCATGCTACGGACTTGAAAACCTCAACACAAGTGTCTCTACAATCCACAACCACCCACTAGCATAACTCTAATATCACCATCTTTATATCGCAAAAACTATTGCAAGGAATCAAACATATCATATTCAAGGATCTACAAGTTTATGTAGGATTTTATGACTAACCATGTGAATGACCAATTCCTGTCATCTCTCCAAATAGATATAAGTGAAGCAAGAGAGTTTAATTTTTCTACAAAAGATATGCCCACGCTCTAACAAGTATAAGTGAAGCAAAAGAGCATTCTTAAGATGGCGTTTTCTATGTAAAGAGAAACAGCAATCCAAACTTCAAACGATATAAGTGAAGCACATGAAGCATTCTATAAAGCCATACTCAAAAGATATAAGTGAAGTACATGAAGCATTCTATAAATCAACCAAGGACCATCTCATACCAGCATGGTGCATAAAATAAAAATAAAAAACTAATTGCAAAAGACGCCCAAGACTTGCACATATCGCATGAACTAAACTAATCTAAAAACATACCGATATTTGTTGAAGAAAGAGGGATGTGTCAGACCCCGATCCTAAGTCACACCGATCTAGCATGTAACACATCATATCACTTTGCGGCTCACGCACGGTATTCCATCGGTGTCGCTTACCATGGCCCGGACCGCTTTGCCTTTTGGCTCACGATATGATAGTGTCGCTAGCATCCATATGACAAAGAACCGCCGATATGGCTAGTCGGAACCCAAAGCGGCGCTTAACTATGGGGACAGATACATGAATCACATCGAGCATGTCGGTCATCAACGTATGTATTCGGCAGCACGGCTACAGACTCCGTATCCCGGTCAGAAGTGCTAGGCAGGACTCGAGTAACACCGCGTGACATTTCAAGGCGATGATATAGGAACGGGAACACATGCCGCAGTCAAGTGTCCAAGCAGAAAGGTGGCTAGCAGGACTCGTGAACCGGCAGAAGGACTACTATCGCCGGAGGCACGAGACTACATTTCCCCATATGAGAGGCTGCCAAGGATAAACAACTAGTTTGTCGGATCCCACACATACCAAGCATTTCAAACATACACACAATATGCTCAATATGTGTAGATACAACATGGCATCACAACATAACTCTACGACTCAAAATATTATTCATTAGGCTCAAGAGCGAGATATTACAAACATGGGTCTCATGACCCAACACTCGTGAGCATACAAGTCAAAGCACAAGCGAAGCTAATCATGTCCGAGTACGCATAACTATAAATGAAAAGGCCGAGAAGCCCGACTATCCACCAAAACCTGCCGAGGCACAAGATCGTAGCTGAGGTAACAAGCTAAACGTCAAGTCCAAGCGAACTACTAGCAGACCGACGCCTCTCGCAAAACATAAAATAAGCAAACGTGAGTACAATTGTACTCAGAAGACTTACATCGAACTAACTACATATGCCTCATTATCAAAAGGGTGGTGGAGTTTGATCCGCAGCAAGCCAGCTTTGACTCGGTGGCTATCCCGAACTACGATCGCAAGTAACTCTTTGAGGTGATGCACACGAGTCCACACATTCACCATATCAATACACCACTATGGATCCGCCTCGCTTACCACGAGAAGCGCCATCCATAGCACTCACGCTATCTTGCGTATTTTAGGTATCCACTTTCACTTGTCTATGAACTGATATAGGCAACCAGAAGTCCTTATCCGTGGACACGGCTATTCAATAGATCATATTAAACCCTGCAGGGTGTACTTCTTCACACACGCCTCGCCACTTATCGCCTCAGACACGCCATGTACCTCGCAACCTTCAAGCGGAAGCCGGGCGAGGAGTCGCCACGACCGACTAACCACACAAGTCTCTGTCCCAGTGTTTATCGCCTATTCGGTTCCATCCGCAAGGAGATCCGCCGGTGTCGCCACGGCCCCAAACGATGTGAGCAGGGTTCCAAGCCCACCAACCGGTGCCACTTGGTACACCGTACATCAGGTTTAGTCCGTCCTAAGCCCACCTGCACGGGTGCCACTTGGTAGACTACTAACACTACCTACAAACACCGTAAACTAGTTGCAACTCCCGGACAGAGATCAAGTTGATTAATAAGTCGAGAGGGGTCGAGTTACCGAACCCAATGTGTGGTAGTAACTGCTCATGGATCACAAACACGTAACTCAGTTCTCGAGGACGGCTGCAATGAGACAACCCACCATGTACTCCTACATGGCCTCTCACCGCTACCTTTACCAAATCGTGTTCCCACACTTAGCTCACACAAGAGGGACATGTTCACCACTTTCCAATTCATTCCCGATGAATCGACCCACTCAACTCTAAGCAAGAGCAGCATGACAAACAAGCATAAATGAGTAGGCACAACATGGGCTCAAACAACTCCTACTCATGCTAGTGGGTTTCATCTAATTCATCGGAATGACAGTCATGCAAAGGATCAAGGGGTTCAGCTACCGCAGCAAGTAACAGCTGAATCGTTGTTGTCCTAATGCAATAAAATAGAGCAGGAGCGAGAGAGTGGGATTGTATCGAATGAACAAGGGGTTTTGCTTGCTCGGCACTTCAAGATAATAGTTCTTCATCGGTGTCATCGAATAATCATCGCTTCGACATCGCTCACCGGAGGGACAATTACCGCAATAAGAGAGAACACAATCAATGCAATGCACATTCACATGAATGACATGTCATATTAAGGTACTGAATTTACCTAATGCAATAATAATCCGTTAGTTGGAGGAATTCAAACAAGGTTGAATTCCAACTCAAAATGCTATTTCCTAAATTACCCTAATCATGATTCATCCTATTCAGTGATGTTAACTTGTTCAAACATGCATGATCATGGCATAAACAGATTCTTCATATTTTTCTGATCATTTTTCATATACAAATTATTTCCATCCAAGTTACGGTTGAATTTATATGATTTTTAGAAGTTTAGGATATTTTTCGAATTTTACTGAATTAAATTAAATCCGTAAAAGAATATTATCAAGTACCGACGCCGTGGTGACGCGCAAGTCAAAAGCGCCGATCAGTAAATCGACGGGGGGCCACACGCCGCTGACTAACTAACTAACCTAGTTAATTAGTACTAACCGTTAGTTGTTAGTTTAAACCTAACTAGAGTAGTTAGTCAAGCGGGCCCGCATGTCGCTGAGGAGAGGGAGGTCAAACCGGCGGTGGTCAACCCACGCCGTCAGCGTCACGGGCGCTGCTTAGCCGGGCGAACCGACGCGAAGGCGCAAGTGCAATGGCTATTCCGCCACCAAAAGGGCCGGAGGGTACCTACGGGAGCCGGGATGCGCCGAGGTTCTTGTGGGATAGCCGGGTCGGGCGGTCTGGATCGACGCCGGCGACAACATGCGCGGCGCGAACGGTAAGGGCGGCCGGTGTTGTGCTCGAGGGAGTGAACGGAGGTGCTAGGCAGCACCTAGAGGGCAGCGGAGCGCGCGGAGTTGCTAGGCGAGGCAGAGGCGCGGGACGGAGCTCGCGGCCATGGCGGACGGCGGCCGGAGACCAAGGGCAGCGCTACAGGCGCTGTGGAGACGAGGGGGATGAGGGGAAAAGAAGAGGAGCTCACCGCGGGTCGAGAGGGAATCAGTGAGCTGGGAGGTCTCGCGGGCGCCGAATCGACGGAGGCGGCTCGGTGCCCGAGGTTGAAGACGAGGGCGCAGGTCGGCGCCGAGGGCGCTTGGGGACGCGGGGTCAGCGGAGAGGTCCGGGTGACGAGGCGGAGCTCTTGGGCACGCCAAGCAGGCAAGGGAAGGGCGGTGGCCGGACTACGGCGAGCGGTGGCGACGAGGCCGCCCGGTCCGTGAGGGAGAGAGAGCAGAGGAAGGGGAGGGTTCTGGAGAGAGTGAGAGAGGGTCGAGGGGGCGGCGTGGACGCGTGGAGGCTACTCAGCGGTCGAGGGGCACGAGGGTGGAGGAGCCGGGCGTGGCTCGCTCACAAGATCGGGCACGCAGCTGCTTCTCCTCCCGGCAGAGGAAGAAGATCATGCCTCTCGGGCCGGCTGGCTGCCAAAGGCCACTACAGGGGCTGCACGGAAGGTTTCTCTCTCTTTCCATTTCTGTTTCTATTTTGCGTTTGTTTTTGATCCAGCTTTTAAAACCAAATCAATTTTATAAATCCTGAAAATATTCACGGCACTTTCAATTATTTCTATGGCCCACAAATACTTCCAACATTATTTGAGCATTTAAATTATTTATAGCATTCAAATGCCCAAATTCAAATACTTTACTTAATTAATTCAAAATCCATAAATGGTCAAGTAATATGCTCATCATTTTTGGCAAGAGGGTTTTACCTTTATCAAAAATCATGAACATCTCCAAAGGCATTTTGGGTTTATTGAAAATATTTTGAAGTTGAACCTATTTAAAATATTTTAGTGCTAGGGCTTGGTCCTCCCCATTTCAACTTTCATGGAAATTAACATGATGACATGAATGCCTTAATGCAACTAATGTCAAGCAACTCTAGGGCTGTGACAACTCACCCCCACTAAACAAGAATCCTCGCCCCGAGATTCAAGACGTGAGGTAGGAGGAAAAGGAGGTCACAGACTATCACAATCTCCATGATCCAATTGCCTTCTCGAAGTTGTTGGTTCACTCCATCTTCTTGGTCTTGACGTCTTCGAGATCTTCACCCGACACGACAATGTAAAGAAGGGGAAACTCTACATGACTCGATCTTCAGAAGATCAAGCAAAAATGATCGACATTACGGACTGAGACGGTGACACATCTCGAGTTGAGACACCAAATGCATCGAGAGGGATGGAAGAAACAACAACGGGGTTTGATTGGTGGCAACAATTCCACGCCTAGGGAGATGGTGGATGGTGTCAAGGTGGTGAGGAGATATTTACCATGATTCAATAACGGGTCACTCGAGAAGGTGACGCGAGGAACTATTCCCTTAAGTGGCAAAAGAATTACTTTTGATCCATAGATCATTGGAACTCAGATACCAGCCTAAGGCAATCACAAGCCATCACTTGGTGGAATGCAAGGAATGGTACACCCGACTAGAATGGATGATGTAGACTACCTTGTTGAAGACAACGCAATGGATGATTTGCTTATCATCGAAGGTGGGGGAACCCATGGTAAATCCACGTTGAAGATAAACCTGGACAAGAATTGCTAAGAAGACAGTCTATAGCGAGATAGCACAAGGACGGTGCAAGTCGGCAACGAAATGCAACTCGCTCGAATGTTCCAACCTGCTATATCCGCTCGAGATTCAGATCCGATTGGGAATAGGATACTTCAGACTCAAAGATGTCCGAAAAGGAAAGGTTGCAACACACGATTCGAGATGGCGCTATAGATTCTCGGATATGAATCTACGTATAGCAAGCTCCAAAACGTGAGCTGGTTTGTATACAAACATGTGAACATGTTGTCCTGCATAAGCATGACCACATGGTAGTCTTATAATAGAACACTACCGAAGTTCAAAGTGTGGGAACCATGATCGAGGATATTGAAGTCCTTGCATAAGGCATGCTCTTAAGAAGGAACTTCCTTCCTTGAACAAATCAATCAAGGCTTGTGTGCTAGGAATACATACGGAATGAAGATGATCAGTCTATCAAACCATAGAATACTTCGACATGCATGACGGACTTGGGATGATTCCACAGAAGCAAAACAAACCTTCTCAAATTCATGGCGGCAACTTACACCAGATGCACATTAATTAGAGGAAGTTACTACTTTCATCCAAACATATGCTTCATGAACGAAACACGTAAGAATTGCTTACACAAGTTTCCAATACTAGGTTGATGCTCAACATGACCCATGGGGAGACAAAATGCTACCGATGGGCTCAACAAAGAACTCATCGGAATTTCCATATCACCGACTTCCACCATCATGTGAACACGTGATAGTATTGGTCGTGCCAAAAGATGTAATGGTGTATGCTCAAGGATCAACCAGAGTAGGACAACATTATAATATCGTTGGTTCTGATTTGACTTGACAATGGTCCATACTCAAGTCAAAGAATTGGTAGGACAATAGCTCCAAGAATCGATCACAGGACCAATCGATGAAGGTATCATCTTCTTCAACACACGCTACACAAGAATATCCCTTTGGAACGAACTGTTGGACAAGCTTTTATCTTCCAACTCTCCAAGTTATTGTCTAGCTTAACCAACTAGCTCGTGGATAACCAACACAGATTCTTGGAGAAGGGGTGGTCTATAAGGAACCACTTAATCACGGCTCAACATAACACAGAAACAACCCGTAACACTTCCAAGAAGATATTTGGAAAGTCACGACCCATCCAGATGTTACTAAGCTCGAGAACAATCTTGCTTTTGAGGGCAAGACGATATGATCAAATGAGTGAGGACTTGACAAGATCCCAACTCATCAATCGAGGTGTGCACCGTAAATAGGGACTAGGTAGCACGATCAATCTTAGGATGATGGTTTAACAACCAACACGATAAAAATGAGAATATTGTCCTTTCACTACCAAGCAACAAGTTGCTCGGGTATTGATTTCACACATCACAATTTACTTGTCGGCATTCCTAAAGAATACCGGACCGAGAAATGAACAATGATGATGAGAAGTATCACCACGCCAAAAATCCATGAGAGTTAGTGCAATCCTCATGACACTCTTGACATAAAGATGGTAACACTCAAGGTAGAACAGTAATCAAAAGCTGAATTGGCATTTTGATTCATGGATACAACTGCTTTGACCCAATCCTAGAGATGGATGAGGTAATCGAGTTTGTTTCTCCTAGTCATTCCGAATAGAATGGCTTGACGGACCACAAGGATAAAATGCATCGATTTAACACAAATGCACACATACCCTTGGCTATCAATTGATAGATGAAGGTCGAAGGTCATCTAAGAGAACAACTCAAAGGAACATATAACTTTTCGAGTTGTGGAGGCATAGATTAGTATATCGAGCAAAGCTCAACATTTCTTCCGGATAACCCATGCAGGAGGGTAGAATTGGCAGATTCACAATTATGAATGGAGAACTCCTCAAGAGCACTCTTATTGTGATCTTTTGGTTCAAAAGAACTTCCGCCATAATTAGTTCATGGTATTTGGAAGAAGGAGAATACCACGGACTTCGAGGACTATCGCAAAGGTTACTAATATCCTAAAGGCACTAGCAAATACTAACAACATGAAGTAGGATGAATCTCGGTTCAAGAACCCAGAATAGAATACCTACTACTAAATGGCATCACGGATGCTTTCAAAATGATGGCTTAATCATCACATCGGGATACAAAAGCATTGCTAAATTGCTAGGTGACTTCCTAAACACCTAGGGTCATAATAGTAGTTCCAACATATATGTCAAGGCAATAAATTACCCCAACGCACCAAGTTAGTGTGCTTATTCGACCAAAGAGGACATCGGGAACAGTAAGAAAGGATTTGCAAATGCATCGACTATTTAGAGACCCGATGACTTCGACAGATAACGGCCTGTAAATGCTCAAAATGATTTGAGACATCCTGTAAAATGGTGGCATAACCACTCAACAACATCATAACAAGATTCTCGGGATCAATAGTTATCATACGTAAATAGTAGGAACTGAACTAGGATTAAAACCAACAATCTTACAAGTCTATGGGTTGGTAACACGTCATCCTAATAGATAGATGAGAAGCCTAGTTCTTAAACCCCGAGAAGAGAAGAGGATGACTCAGCATCGAAGGCCATGAGGTATAAGGAGTAAAAAGAGCCTTACGCTCCCTTCCACAATCAATTCCTTACATAACTAAAGCATTTCTAGACACAACTTCGACTCAGTTTGGCTTGGTAATCCTACAGCAACAAAGCTCGATACTAACGCTGTCAGACCCCGATCCTAAGTCACACCGATCTAGCATGTAACACATCATATCACTTTCGGCCTCACGCACGGTATTCCTAAGGTGTCGCTTACCATGGCCCGGACCGCTTATGCCTTTTGGCTCACGATATGATAGTGTCGCTAGCATCCATATGACAAAGAACCCGGCCGACATGGCTAGTCGTGAACCCAAAGCGGCGCTTAACTATGGGGACAGATACATGAATCACATCGAGCATGTCGGTCATCAACGTATGTATTCGGCTCGTAGCACTGGCTAACAGGACTCAGATCCCGGCTGTAGCAAAGCAGGCAGACTCGAGTAACAGCCGTGACATTTCAAGGGATGTATATAGGAACGAAGCGAAACACATGCCGCCAACAAGTGTCCAAGCAGAGTGCGAGCTAGGATCTCGTGAACCGGTCAGAAGGACTACTATCGCCGGAGGCACTAGACTACATTTCCTCATATGAGAGGCTGCCAAGGATAAACAACTAGTTTGTTCGGATCCCACACATACCAAGCATTTCAAACATACACACAATATGCTCAATATGTGTAGATACAACATGGCATCACAACATAACTCTACGACTCAAAATATTATTCATTAGGCTCAAGAGCGAGATATTACAAACATGGGTCCTCAGTGACCCAACACCTGAGCATACAAGTCAAAGCACAAGCGAAGCTAATCATGTCCGAGTACGCATAACTATAAATGAAAAAGGCCGAGAAGCCCGACTATCCACCAAAACTCGCCGAGGCACAAGATCGAGCCGAGGTAACAAGCTAAACGTCAAGTCCAAGCGAACTACTAGCGTAGACCGACGCCTCTGCAAAACATAAATAAGCAAACGTGAGTACAATTGTACTCAGAAGACTTACATCGGAACTAACTACATATGCCTCATTATCAAAAGGGGTGGTGGAGTTTGATCGCAGCAAGCCAGCTTTGACTCGTGGCTATCCTGAACTACGAACGCAAGTAACTCTTTTGAGGTGGCGCACACGAGTCCACACATTCACCATATCAATACACCACTATGGATCCGCCTCGCTTACCTACCAGAAGCGCCATCCATAGCACTCACGCTATCTTGGCGATTTTAGGTATCCACTTTCACTTGTCTATGAACCGATATAGGCAACCGAAGTCCTTATCCGTGGACACGCTATTCAATAGATCATATTAAACCCCGCAGGGTGTACTTTTCACACACGCTCGCCACTTATCGCCTCAGACATCGCCTATGTACCTCGGCAACCTTCAAGCTGAAGCGGGCAGAGGAGTCGGCCACGACCGACTAACCACACAAGTCTCTCGCCCGTGTTTATCGCCTATTCGGTTCCATCCGAAGGAGATCCGCCGGGTGTCGCCACGGCCCCAAACGATGTGAGCAGGGTTCCCAAGCCCACCAACCGGTGCCACTTGGTACACCGTACATCAGGTTTAGTCTCGTCCCAAGCCCACTGCACTGGGTGCCACTTGGTAGACTACTAACACTACCTACAAACACCGTAAACTAGTTGCAACTCCCGGATGAGATCAAGTTGATTAATAAGTCGAGAGGGTCGAGTTACCGAACCCAATGTGTGGTAGTAACTGCTCATGGATCACAAACACAGTAACTCAGTTCCTCGAGGACGGCTGCAATGAGACAACCCACCATGTACTCCTACATGGCCTCTCACCGCTACCTTTACCAAATCGTGTTCCCACACTTAGCTCACACACAAGAGGGACATGTTCACCACTTTCCAATTCATTCCGATGAATCAGCACCTGACTCAACTCTAAGCAGAGCAGTGCATGACAAACAAGCATAAATGAGTAGGCACAACATGGGCTCAAACAACCCTACTCATGCTAGTGGGTTTCATCTAATTCATCGTGGAATGACAGTCATGCAAAGGATCAAGGGGTTCAGCTACCGCAGCAAGTAACAGCTTGAATCGTTGTTGTCCTAATGCAATAAAATAGAGCAGGAGCGAGAGAGTGATTGTATCGAATGAACAAGGGGTTTTGCTTGCCCGGCACTTCAAGATAATAGTTCTTCATCGTCATCGAATAATCATCGCTTCAGACATCGCCACCGTGAGGGACAATTACCGCAATAAGAGAGAACACAATCAATGCAATGCACATTCACATGAATGACATGTCATATTAAGGTACTGAATTTACCTAATGCAATAATAATCCGTTGTTGGAGGAATTCAAACAAGGTTGAATTCCAACTCAAAATGCTATTTCCTAAATTACCCTAATCATGATTCATCCTATTCAGTGATGTTAACTTGTTCAAACATGCATGATCATGGCATAAACAGATTCTTCATATTTTTCTGATCATTTTTCATATACAATTATTTCCATCCGAAAGTTACGGTTGAATTTATATGATTTTTAGAAGTTTAGGATATTTTCTGAATTTTACTGAATTAAATTAAATCCGAAAAGAATATTATCATATCACCGACGCCGTGGTGACGTCGCAGTCAAAAGCGCCGACTAGAAACAACTGACGGTGGGGCTACACGCCGCTGACTAACTAACTAACCTAGTTAATTAGTACTAACCGAGTTGTTAGTTTAAACCTAACTAGAGTAGTTAGTCGGCGGGCCCGCATGTCGCTGAGGAGAGGGAGGTCAAACCGGCTGGTCAACCCACGCCGGTCACGTCAGCGGGCGCGCGTTAGTCACGGCGAACAGCAGGCGCAGTGCAATGGCTATTCCGCCACCAAAAGGGCCGGAGGTACCTACGGGAGCCGATGCGCCGAGGTTCTGGTGGGATAGTGGTCGGGCGGTTGGGATCGACGCCGGCGATGAACCAGCGGCGG
>JAHIAM010008064.1:0-25424 GCA_021605205.1 Aegilops longissima | reverse complement strand
TAAGGGACTTTTGTTCTATGCTTTGAGTAGATTCATGCCATGCCTTGTTTTGCTATTATAAGTTCCTGTAGCATGTAGTTTTCTTTGCTCTGAACATTGCAACCTGATGCTGTTTTTGCCATGTCCAGCCTGATATTTTGTGCACTTTTTGCTATGCTTGTTTGAACCGTTATGATGTGAACTAGCCGTAGCTCAGTGCTCATCTTTTGTCAAGCATCTTGTGTAGATCACTGCCATATACTTTTGTTGGTACGTTTGGGTGCAGTAGCTTAATTTCTTGTTGCTTGCTAAGTGGCATCATGCTGTTAATGGCAGATTTGGCGCCATTCTTGTTTTGCTTGTCATTTGCAAACCGCGTATCCGATTCCGTGATCTTTATATCGATTTCAACCGAAATCATCTCTATCTTTCCAGCAGCATACTTGGTTTGCTGTTGATGCCTGGTTCATCATTTACCTTCCGGAGCGCACATACGCATTGCATATCACATCTCGCATATCATGCCATATTGTGCATCATGTTGATTGTGCATTGCACCGTGATTTATTGTGGTTCCTTTGTTTGTGTTGTTGCTTTGGGTAGAGCCGGAGACGTAGTACGTGAACGAGGAACCTGTTGAGAACGCTTACGAGGATCAAGCTTTCGACAACTCGGGAACATTGCAGCAAGATGACCATACCCTCGAAATCACTTCTATCTTTGCTATGCTAGTTGCTCGCTCTTTTGCTATGCCTATGCTGCGATGCCTATCACTTTCTATATCATGCCACCCATATTGCCATGTCAGCCCCTAATCATCCTTTTCCTAGCAAACCGTTGTTTGGCTATGTTAATGCTTTGTCAGCCTTCTTATAGCGCTGTTAGTTGCAGAAGTTGAAGTTTGTTCCTTGTTGAACATGGAGATGTTGTTCCTATTGGAACATGTTTACTTGTTGGGGATATCACAATATATATCTCGCTATAATTAATGCATCTATATACTTGGTAAAGGGTGGAAGGCTCGGCCTTATGCCCTGTGTTTTGTTCCACTCTTGCCACCCTAGTTTCCGCCATACCGGTGTTATGTTCCTTGATTTCGCTCTTACACGGTTGGGTGATTTATGGACCCCTTGACAGTTCGCTTGAATAAGACTCGCCCGCAAGGCCCAACTTTGGTTTTACAATTTGCCACACCTAAGCCTTTTTCCCTGGTTTTCGCGAGTTCGAGGGTCATCTTTATTTTAATCCCCCATCAAAGGTTCTTCGAAGGCTGGTCCTAACCGAGAGACTAATGGGCCACCACCACGTGGGAAACTCGAGGCTTGGTTTTACTGTAGCTTGACTTATCCGGATGTGCTCGAGAACGAGATATGTGCAGCCCTATCGGGATTTGCTCGGCACAATCGGGCGGCTTTGCTGGGTCTTATTTTATTGCTCGTCGAAATGTCTTGTAGTCCGGGATTCCGAGATTGATCGGTCTTCCCGTGAGAAGGAATATCCTTCGCTGGACCGTGAGAGCTTATAATGGGCTGTTGGGACAATTTCGCAGGTAATATCTTTCAAAGCCGTATTCGCCGGTTATGAGGCAGATGGGAATTTGTTAATGTACGGTTGTAGAAAACCCTAAGTTGACCCTATTTAAAATACACATCAATCAAGGCGGTAGTCGTGATGGTCTCTTCCTCGGAGTCCTCGGAAGTGAACACGGTGTTGGAGTTATGCTTGACGTAAGTAGTTCAGATCACTTCTTGATCGCTACTAGCTTCACGTCCGTGCTTTTGCTCCTCGCCTCGCCTTATGCGAAATAGCCACCTTATATGCTAGTCGCTTGCTGCAGCTCCACCTTACTACCCTGTCCTTCCTATAAGCTTAAATAGTCTTGATCTCAAGGTGTGAGATTGCTGAGTCCCTCGTGACTCATGATTCTACCAAAACAGTTGCAGCCGGATGACGCCGCCAGTGTGACGATCCGAGCTCAAGGGGAGTTCGACGAGGAACGTGGTCGCTACTTGTGTGTCTTTTCCCCGATGATCGTGAGTGGTGTTTCAGCTGGGACGATCGGGATCCGTGGTAGCATTTGGGGTATCTTTGTTTTTGGTTCCGTAGTCGGACCTTGAGTGTACTCTCAATGATGGATGTTTATTTATGTATCGTGTGAAGTGGCTAATCGTAAGCCAACTATGTATCTCTTCCCTTATGTATTACATGGGTGTGTGAAGATTACCTCACTTATGAAATTGCTTTCAATGCGGTTATGCTTCTAAGTCGTGGCTCATTACATCGCGGGAGATATAGCCGCATCGAGGGTGTTACAAGTTGGTAATCGAGCCTTCCCCGACTTAGGAGCCCCTACTTGATTGTTTGTCATGCGTTGTTGAGTCTAGAATGGAAAATGTTTTGAGTCTTAGGATTATATATATCGAGAGTAGGATTCTTTTTACTCCCCCATTCCTTCTGCTGCCTCGTGAGGTCTCCTCGACGAGAGTTTTGACTCTTCTCTCCTCAAATTTCACTAAAAAAATTTTAGGATCACGCTGGTATCTTGGGATCGTTCGATGGTTTTGTGACGAGAACATTGTTCTTGGTGCCTCCCGACATTTAGGGTTGTGGCAAAGTGTCCCGGAGTTGAGCTCCGAGGTGTTGTCGCCACAATTTTATCGCTACAGCTCGAATACCTGAGTTTTGCCGACATCGAAATCTCTTTGTGCAGTTGTTGGTGAGATAACCCGATAACCCAAAGATCGCTTAGCTCGAGTATTGCCATGACTTGTATAACGGATGTTTTTCAAGGTTGAGGTACACGATTTCGAGGATTTCTTTTGTTATGTGTTGGACGGATGATACAAATGGATCTAGGTATTGTTAGTTTGGTGATATATTTGTGTCCCCTGATCCCAACACCGATTGATATAACCGAAGTTTCGAGTTTATAGGTGGGAATTCTAGTAGCTTACGTGATATCTTTCCGATGATGTATGATTTGAGATTGGGGTTCAACGTTTAGTGGTCCGCCCATTCACTTGGTCGACGACGCGGGTCGCGAGGCGCCTTAAAGAATCCTTGGCTATGCTGATTCGGGACGCCTTGTTTTCTCATTCGTGACGTTCGCTATACGTCAGGTCCGTAGGGCCCCACCACCTAACACTTTGGGCGTAAATCTCTATCATGTGTTTGTTCCGCTCATTCTAGAAGCCAATCTTTTGTTTTCAGTTGTGATATTCGATTTGTTTCTAAGACATATGTTGTTTCCATACCTTTATCAAGTGGCTTCTCACCTTAATGGACGGTGATGATTAACTTTTTGAATTCATTCGCTCATTCTTGCTCGAATGTTTATTGTGAAGACTATATGTTGCAATTTCTATCCGCTGATTCTACTTGACTATTTGTCTATCAAGGACTAACGGATGTCACCCTCTTCAGATGGCTCCGCCAACGCTGGCCTCAATCCGGATCGCAATGATGGGGATCACCGAACCTCCACCTCCACCTCCGCCTGAGAGGCTCGGGCAAGCTATCATGGCAGCCACCAATGCCAATGCTCAGATGATTTTGCAGCTTTTGCAAGAACGCACTGGGCAAGGCAATCAAGGAAATCAAGGTCAAGGCAACAATCAGCGTGACTTTGCTACTCCTCACCGTTCCTCGCTAATCAGCCAAGTCTTTCAGTTTCAGTTCGAGGCCACGACGCACGACGATTGGCTTGTGGACATCTGCAAGCATTTTGATTGTAGCAATGTCGACTCCGAGGACTTTGTCAAGTTTGCATCGCTTCAACTCAAGGATCAAGCTGCTGAGTGGTACCAAAGAATACAAAGATTCCAGAGGAGGTCGTGTTACACATTCGATGAGTTCCGCCGAGATTTCAGAGCTCACCACATTCCAAAAAGTGTTGTTGAGAGCAAGCGGAGGAGTTCCGCAATCTCAAGCCAGGGAACATGTCTGTCTATCAATACAATATCCAGTTCCCAAACTCTGCTGTTTTTCTAAGCAAGACGCACCTGATGAAAAGAGTATGATCTATCAATTGTGAGGTGGTCCGAGAGAAGATCTGCAATTAGCTCTTGTGCTTTTTGAGCCGTAAAGTTTGATGAATTCTACAACATGGCATCAAGCAAGAAGCTGCCCAGCTCAAATGTGAGGCTTCTAAGAAGAGAATCAGTGGATGCAGTCACTCTTCTTCTTCCTCTCAAGTGGCAGCTAACAAAAGTTCTACCTCTCCTCCTCCGTCCGCTCACAAATTTTTATCGCCAGAAGAACTCAGTGGCCGTGGATCTTCCCACCCACCCAACCCAAGCTATCGTAACAAGTCTAATTCTCAAGCTCCAAGGTCAAGTGCTTTTACCACCGTCTCGCCTCTCGAGGTGACTTGCAACAAATGTCAGCAGTAAAGGTCACTATGCTTAACAAGGCTTCAACCAGTGAGGCGCCTTCCGCCTCCTCCTCCCTGTGGAAATCTTCCAGCAATGCAAAGTGGTCAAGCATAATCCAAAGCATGCCAAGGTCAATATGATGAATGCAGCTCAAGCAGAGGAATCTTCGATGATGATAATGGGTAATCTCTCGCTAATGATATTCCTGCAAAAGTCTTATTTGATACCGGTGCATCATCGCATTGTTTCATGTCAAGACCGCTTGTCAAGCATGAATTCACTTATTCTCATTTGGGTAAACCCATGGATGTCATTTATCCGGTAAACGGTTGAGCTCCAGCTTGGTGGTTCCGGATGTTTCTATCAAGATGGGCGAACTATAGATTTCTTTTCTAAACCTATTGTCCTTGGGGACTCGGATATTGATCTTATTCTCGAATGGACTCGCTTTTATCAAGACAAAGCTCAGCTTGATTGTGCTGCTGTGAAATTCAATTGACTCACTCTTCTAATGATGTGATCATCTATGCCGCCGTGATGAAAACCATTCGTTGTTTTCTCTCAATGAGAAGGGCGAACTGAATGCTATCTCTCGATTCCACTGCTTAGAGTACCAAGATGTCTTTCCGTAAGAGCTTCCGGCATGCCTCCTCATCGGCTCAGTTGAGTTCAGTATCGCATCTTGAGCCCGGCATCAACCCGCTTGCAAGCGCCCCATAAGCTTTGGACCTGATGAGCTGAAGGAATTGAAGAAGCAGCTCGATGAACAAGAGCGCCTGGTTTGATCGACACCGAGTTCATCTCCTTGGGGTTGTGGTGTCTTTTGTCCGTAAGAAGGATGGCACGGACCGACTTTTATGCTGATTACCGCCCATTGAATAAGAAGACAATCAAGAACAAGTATCCACTTCCTACATCAATGAGCTTTTCAGCAACCTCAAAGGTGCTACAAAGTTCTCCAAGCTTGACCTTCGATGGGTTATCATCGATTCAGATTCGTGAACAAGATATTCCCAAGACAAAGATTCGTAACAAGCTTTGGTTCTATGAATATACCGTCATGTCTTTCGCCTTGTCAATGCTCCTCCAACATTCTCTCTGATGATGAACTTCATCTTCAACCCCTACACCAATGAATTGCCTTGGTCTATCTTGATGATATTTTGGTCTTCCAAGAATAAGAAGGATCATGCCAAACATTTGCGATTGGTGCTAGACAAGCTCAGAGAGTATCGATTCTATGCTAAGTTCTCCAAATGTGAATTTTGGCTTGATGAAGTGCTTTATCTTGGTCATATCATCTCCGCTAAGGGCATCACTAGAATCCCGAAGGTGTCCGCAATTGTGAATTGGGAACCTCCTCGAATGTCAAGCAGCTCCGCAGTCTTCTTGGTCTTGCAAGCTATTGTCAAGATTCGTTGAGAACTTCTCCAAGATTGCAAAGCCTCTTTCCAACCTTTCTCCAAGCATGTGAAGTATGTCCGTCTCCCGAGTGTGACGTTGCTTTCAATACCCTCAAAGAGAAACTCACACACGCTCCCTGCCTTGACTCCTCCCGATGAATCCAAGCCTTTGAAGTGTTCTCGATGCTTCTCTTCAAGGTCTCGTGCTGTGTTAATGCAAGAGAAGAGAGTTGTGGCTTATACCTCTCGCCAATTGAAGCTCAACGAAAAGAACTACCCCACTCACGATCTTGAGTTGGCGGTTGTCCATGCATTGATAACATGGAGACATCTCTTGTTGGGAAGGAAAGTGGACATTTTCACCGATCACAAGAGTCTCAAGTATATCTTCACTCAGCCCAACCTCAACCTCGTGCAGACTCGATGGGTCGAAATGATTCAAGAGTACAACCCAAGTATTGAATATACTCCGCAAGGCCAATGTCATTGCAGATGCTTTGAGCAGAAGGCTTATCGCAATAGTTTAATCCTCAAGCCTTCCAACCGGATCTCGTGAAGCTTCTCCGCAACTGAATCTTCAAGTTGTTCCTCAAGGCTTTCTTTGCCAACCTCATAGTCTCTCCTACTTTGGAAGATCTGATTCGTGAGGCTCAACTTCTGGATACCATGGTGAAAAGGTGAAACGTGGTATCGACAAGGGCATTTCAAGTACAAGTGCTTCCACATTGATGACAAAGATACTTTTTCTTTGAGGACCGGATTGTGGTTCCTAAGGGTGATCTGAGAAAAGTCATTATGAACGAGGCTCACAATTCACTTCTATCCATTCATCCCGGAAGTAATGGAAGATGTACCAGACCTCAAGCAAATATATTGGTGGACTCGAATGAAGCGAGAAATTGCTCAATTCGTGAATGAGTGTGATGTCTCGCAGAAGAGTGAAAGGAACACCAAAGACCAGCTGGTCTCTCCAACCTCTTGCTATTCGGAATGGAAGTTTGATCATATTGAAATGGACTTCAGGACTGGATTTCCTAAGTCCAAGCGTGAAATGATGCTATCTTCGTTGTCATTGACAAGCTTACTAAAGTGGCTCATTTTCTTCCTATCAAAGAATCCATCACAGCAGCTCAATGGCGAGCTATACACCTCCAGGATTGTCTCTTTGCACGGCATTCCACAAGTGATCTCTTCTGCATCGACTGCAGCATCTTTACCTCCAAGTTTTGGGATTCTTTTCAAGGCCATGGCACCAACATCGCTTCAAAGACAGCTTTCCATCCTCAAACAAGTGGCCAAGTTGAGCGAATCAATCAAATCCTTGAAGATATGCTCGGCTTGTGTCATTTCTTTCGGATGAAGTGGGAAGATTGTCTTCCAT
The DNA here is from genome assembly GCA_021605205.1 of Aegilops longissima. Lineage (NCBI taxonomy): Eukaryota > Viridiplantae > Streptophyta > Magnoliopsida > Poales > Poaceae > Aegilops > Aegilops longissima. Next base: position 18,288 of record JAHIAM010008064.1, on the reverse strand, counting down.
ATGCCGAAGTTCTCCTACAACAACAGCTTCCAAGCGAAGTTCGGCAAGGCCCCATTCGAAATTTCTATGGCGTAAAGTGCCGTATTCTCTCAATTGGTCTGAGATGTGAACGCCAACTTTTTGGCAATGACTTGATCACGTAAGGTAAGAAATGTGCCAAGTCATTCGTGAGAATCTCAAAGTCGCTAATCGCTACTGTAAGAGCTATTATGATGATAAGCAATGATGATGGCTTTTGAAATGTAACATCCCAAATTTCCTATTTGGAATGTTTTACAATTATAGCTAAGCATCCTATGCATCCTGCTTGAATTTGAATGCCATTTGAAGTTTCAGAGAATTTTGGGTTTTGAATTTGAATTCAAACTTTGGCAAGTGGGAAACATTTCAAAACTAAGCCCGATAAATACTTGATCAAAAGTATGAGAGGAGTAAACATGACATTCCAAAATATCGAGGAAAACATTGCCAAAAGTTTTGGGTTCAAATCTGAATTTTATTTGAATTTGAAAAATGGATTTTTATAAAGTTTGATTTTGCCTTTGGAAAATGTTCAAATGAAAGGGAATATTCCCGATCATTTTGGTATATATATACCCTATATAAAATATTTATAGTTATTGTTTTATTTCTGTTTTTGTTTTAATAAAAAATAAATTCAAAAAAATTAGAAACTCCCCAGCGCCAACAGTTCTCCTGCCCAACATGAACCCCACCAGGCTCAGCCCACCAGCTGCCCACTCACCACCGAGCTGCCTCGAGGCTTAGCCACCGCCGCCTGAAACCTGGCTGGCATTCCCGCTTCCATTCTCTCTCTCATCGACTAGTGACCCGCCTCTATCTTCAACCGCGCCACGCCACGCCTGCCGCTGGGCTGCAGATCACCGGATCTCAAGGATCCGGATCCCGATCCGCCTCGATCGCTCTCGAGCAAAGACGAGGCCCCAATTTATTTAAGCCGGGCCTCCGCACCCCATTTCTAGCCTCGCTGACTCTTCCTCTCTCGACGAGCTCACTGAGCCCGAGTCCCCTGGCCACGCTCATTCTGCTAGCCACCCCCGATCTCCCCGACCACCGAAGCTTCCTCGAGCCTCAAGACTCCGGCCAAGCCACTCTGACCTCCCCGGACGCCTCGAGCCCTCACAAGACTTGCTGCCACCGCCATGGACGCTGTAAGTCACTGAAGCCTCCCCGTCTGGATGCGCCACCAACGGTCTAGATTAGATCGCCTCAAGGGTATCTTTAAAATAAACCGGACCGCCCGTTTAGTTCACGGTTTATTTTCATTAGGGTTTATTTTTATTAGCCCGCCCGCTTTTAGTTTAACCTTAGGCCCGTTTAGGTTATTTGACGCACAATGCGTAGTTTAGCCCATTCGCCCTTTCTTTTTAATTTCATTTTTCTGTTTTAGCAGAATAGTTTCGCTTTGAAAATTCATATCCTTTATTCTGTTTAATATTTTAGGTGATTCTTTTTTGTTGGTTTGCAAATTTTATGTAGTTTCTGTAGAATATATATTTAGCTATGTTAAAATTAATTAAAATTGCTTTTAATTTAGTTTTAGTCAGAATAGTAAATCTGCTATAACCTGAGTTAGAAAAATTATTTTTGGATGATTCTTTTGTCCCAACTTTATTTTGGCATTGCCAAACCATAGAAATTGACTTGGGTATTTTAGGATTAATAAATAAATAGTTTTAAGCAGAATCTTATTAATCCCAATTAATTAACTAGCTACTGCTTTTCTATTATTTTAATTAGTAAATAAATTTATTTTTAACATGTGATTGATTATTCTAGGTAGTTTCTCATCACTTTATAGGATGAACTTTTATTTATAATTAATAAAAGTTTTATTTTATTTTTCTTAATAGAAATTGATTTAGGCCTAATAGGAGTTTCATAATAGATTTTTAATTAATTTTTGCTCCTAGTGGCTTAGTGAATTTTTTCTGTTAAGTTAACCTAAAACCATGATTAGGTTATGTTGAGAAAATTTTGTTATATAAAAATATTTTTAGTTGTTGTTTGAAGTAGGGAAAACTTTGAATTGGTTTTCGAGTTTTCCTTTGGATTTTGATTTGGTTGTTTTGTGTGTTATGTTATTTTTGTTATGCTATTGTGTTATGTGATCCTATTGCTATATGCTTATTGTGAATTGTTTGTCTCGTAGAGTTTCCGAGAGTGTAAGCTTGCTACTACTTAATCTTTAGCTTACGAGGATCATCATAAGGCAAGTTTTGATCATGTTATTCTATACCTATGTTTTTATGCATTAGATTTGTCACCACCCCACCATGCATGCAGTAGTTGAAATTTTGAAGTTAATAATCTTGAGTAGTATCATGTGGTAGGATGAACCAATTCCCTTGTTACCATGACCCCCGGACTAAGTAGTTTACCTTGCTATGCTCAGATCGGTTTTGGTTGAGTGAAATTCATAAGCAAGATGTGAGAGTCAATGATGATGACAACCCCATGAACTACAAGAATCAAGATGGACTTCGTAATTCACTATCGGTGGAGGATTTGTTGACGGCACCTGAGAACCCAAAGGTTGGCCGATGCATGGAGAAGTGCCATGACATCTTGCGGAAAGCTTCACCCAGCCACAAAGAGAAGGATGGATGCCCCATGACCGAAGCTTACTCGGCAGCCGCAAGCCATTATGGGCTCGCTGGGTTAACCTTTAGTAGTGACGCTGGCTGGACGGTACTACGAGATGTAGAAGAACCAGTAGGATTGATGGTACCGCAGAGCAGTGAAGAACTCTTTGGAAGACCTGTTTATCTGGCCCCGCCTTCAAACACCATGTAGTGCGAAGACTTTAAAGGAGGGAATGATTCTTGCGGGAAAGCAACCCTCCGCAGAAAGTTAAAGATCTAATCGATTAGCCGTGTCCCTGTTACGACAAATTGAGCCTCGAACTTGGAAGTATTCGGATATCTCAACACTAAAACTAATGAATTAATTTGAGGGTTTTATGACTTAATAATTTGGGAATGAGATATTGGTTGGAACCATCTCAATAACTACCAACAATTGTAGTATTTTGCAAGCAAGTCCATTGTAGTAGGGAAAAATTTGCTTTTCGCAAAATGATGAAACTTAGAGCTCCACAGCCAAAATGCATATAGTGTTAGTAACTTTATTATTGTTATTCTTCATGACTTGCCATTTATTCAAAAGCTGATTACATGGCTGCAACGCCTTATGTTGCAGTAGGTATATTCCATCGAGGAGGCTACGCCCGCTTGGCGATTGCCCTTTGAGTCTGGATGGACTCGCTTTTCGACGCCCGCAAAGATTAGTAGTTTATTTCTCATGAGTTGGCCTTGAGCCAATTTATTCCTTGTAATAAAGACTCTATATGAGAACCGTAATAATATTCAGGTGTGATTGAACTTTGATTACTTTATCGATGTACTCGTGAGTACCAAAGACGATCTTGGGATGGTATGCATACGTAGATTTGACCGATATTGGGTCAGGTCGCCACAGAGATGGTATCAGAGCACACGCTGACCGAGGATCGTAACCCCTAGGATCGGAAAGCCATAGGAAGAGACCATTTACTTTTATCCTTATCATTCCGTAATTCTCCCTGCTCATTTCTAACTCCTCTCCGATTTTCAACATTCTAGATGGCCGTCGAGTTCACCCCAGCTTTGCTAAAGTTTTGCCACCCGATGAGACGATGCCCTTCGCGTAAAGCTGGTCCAGATGGTGAAGAAGTTGAAGATCGCCTACCCTCGATCACTGGAAGCCAACCAATGCACTTCCAACGGACACTGCCACAGGATTGAAGTGCATATCCTGTGGAGAACCTTCGAGGACACACGAGCCTATAGACTTTGAGTTCACCGAGTTCAACTGGATCATCGGAAGGACGTGGCGATCTATCGAGCACTTGGACATCTCCGAGAGGAGCAGGGCCGAGCTCGATCCCTCGCACTCGCCATGGTTTCTGCAGGCAAGGAATGGAGATATCATCCGCACTGCTGATGACGACTCCACTCTCTCTTACATCCAGGACTTGGAGTGTCTTCTCAGAAACGGAGATTCAGACTCGCCAGAACTCAAGACACACCGGAAGCTTTTGTTCCGCTGAATCGAACCGGAGGAGAAGGCACGCAGACTTCCTTGGTCATGAGGAAGAAGTCGCGACTTCATGGAGACAATGACGACCAAGATGAAGCTTGCCGCGATAGAGGAAAAGATGGACTTGGGAGAGGACCTTTATCCGAGTGGAGATGAAGGACCCTCGTGAGTAATGATCAGGATTATGAAGGAGTACCACCAAGGAAGTCACAAGAGGAGGCGCCACAACAGAGGACGCAAGGATTTTTATGAAGACTTTTTAGTCGACCACCATGTTATCTTTTTTTTACTTTTTCGTCGATCAAGTTAGGCCGATATTTCGATTAGTCATGAGCTTTTGTAATCGAGTTTGAACCATGTTTGAGTGGAATGAATAAATGATTGGTGTGTTATGATTGTGCATTCATATGGGTAGTGTTATTTCATAGACCATTGTTCTATTCTAATTTTCTCATCCACTCCAAAACACCAGATGCTCCGAGACGTGACATCGGTTTTCCGCCGGAGCTCACCCAGCTGCTCCAACAGCAGAATGCCCTTATGCAGCTCCTCATCCAGAATCAGAACAACAACGCTAACAATCCACCGCCACCACCCCCTGTGGACAACTTGACTCGATTTCTGAGGCTGAATCCGCCAGTGTTCTCTAGCAGCACTGAGCCGATTGTGGCTGATGATTGGCTCCGCAAAGTCGGAAGAGAGCTAATCACCGTTGGATGCATCGATGCAGAGAAGGTGCGCTGTCACAAGATCAACTTGATGGACCTGCAGCTTCTGGTGGGAGAACTACACCGCCACTTATCCCATTGGTGCCATCACATGGGATCAATTCCAGCAGAGCCTTCAAGACCGCCATGTCTCACCGGAGCCATGAGTCTCAAGAAGCGTGAGTTCCGCAACTTACGCTGGGGGAACCGTGACGGTGGCACAAGACGTGGATGAATTCAGCAAGCTCGCACGCTATGCCCCGGATGATGTGGGCCACGATGCCGCAGCAGAGAAGTTCCTTGAGGGACTCAATGATGAACTGAGCATGCAGCTTATTGTATACCTTCAACAACTACCGGAGCTGGTAGACAAGGCCACCATACTTGAAGGCAAGCAGCAGCAGATCGAAGTCGCAAGCGGAAGTACAGCCAGGGAAGCACAACTCGGGAGCTCAGCAGGGCCTGCTATGCACCATACTCGGAGGGCACACCCATCATAACCATGGAGGCCATAACCATGAAGGAAATGGGAACAACCGCAGCAGTGACAACAAGTCGGCCATGGCAATGGCAATGGTAATGGTAATGGCAATCAGATCGTTTCGCCTGCCCAAGGATCTGAGCCACATCACCTACTTCAAGTGCCGTAAGACAGGCACTACGCCACCGACCGCCCGGAGGCTGCAGAAGAATGGAAATGGCAATGGAGGCTCAATAAGAAGCCCAACTGCTCCTCGTTCTCAGTGAACCACATCGACGTGGAGGACGCCTATGATCAGCCGTATAACGTGGTTGGTAAGTTTTATTGAATTCACGCTCAGTTTTGGTACTTTGATTCGTGCAACGATTCATTCATATCAAGGGTAGTTAGGAAAAGTACGGGTTGCCCACTAAAACCCTTAGAAGCCCCTTCGGCCGGGCTCAGGAGGAGAAATGATGGCAGTTTAGGCTGTCATGCAACCTCAACATCGGAACCATAAATTTCCCGCAGACTCATAGTGTTGGAAACCTGCACTTGGATGTAATCCTAGGCATGGATTGGTTGTCAAAGTTTGAAGGAACATAGATCGTGCTCAAGAAGTCTATTCCCGCTCACCACCCCGAGCGTAAGAGGATCAAGTATGTAGCCAGCACAGCCAGATGAAGAATCAGTGCATTTCCTCACGGAGTTGTTCAGAGGAAGTGCCAAGAGTGCAAGAATTTCCGATGTGTTTCCGGAGGAATTACCGTGAATGCCACCGACAGGACATTGAGTTTCGATTGAGCTATTGCCCCACAGCCCCAATATCCAAGAGACCTTATCGGATGCCACCGAATGAGTTGAAAGAGATCAAGGATCAAATTAATGAGTTATTGGAGAAAGGATATATTCGCCCAAGCTCATCACCTTGGGGAGCCCCAGCTTTTGGTAGAGAAGAAGGATGGAAGCTTGAGGATGGTTGTGGATTATCGTGCTGAACGAAGTAACCATCAAGAACAAGTACCTCTCGCCGATGATTAATGACTTGTTTGATCAGCTAGTTGGAGCCAAGGTATTTCTAAGATCGATCTTCATCAGGTATCATCGCTGAAGATCCGTGAAAGGATATACCCAAACAGCATTCACTACTGTATGGTTTATATGAGTATACCGTCATGTCATTTGATTGACTAATGCTCCCCTGCAGACTTCATGAACTTGATGAACAAGGTATTTATGGAATATCTGGACAAGTTTGTCGTGGTGTTCATCGATGATATATTGATCTTCCAAGAGCGAGGAAGAGCATAAGGAACATTTATGCCTAGTTCGAGAAACTTCGAGAACATCAATGTATGCCAAATTCAGCAAATGTGAATTTTGGCTGAAGGAAGTTGATTCCTCGGACATGTTATTTCAGGGAAGGAATAGCAGCTTGATCCCGCCAAGGTTGAATCACCACCGATTGGCCACCCACCTCACCAAGGAGATCCGCAGTTTTCTTGACTCGCAGGATTTTATCGAGGTTTATTGAGAACTCCTCGAAGATTGCCAAGCCCATGACTGAGCTATTGAAGAAGGAAGCCAAGTATGTTTGGACCGAGGAATGTGAAGCCGCCAAGAATTGAAGAAACGCTTGGTCACAGCCCTGTTGATTTTGCCGACATACACAAGGAATACCAGGTCTATTGTGACGCTTCTCGCCAAGGACTCGGAGGAGTACTCATGCAGAAGGAAAAGTTGTAGCTTATGCCTCCAGCACAGCTATGACCTCATGAGATGAATTATGCCACGCATGATTTGGAGTTAGCACCGTGGGTGCATGCACTCAAGACTGGAGACATTTCATCATCGGAAACCGCTATGATGTTTACACGCATCACAAGAGCTTGAAGTATATTTTACGTGAGAAGGAATTGAAACTCAGGCAGAGGAGATGGCTAGAGTTGATAAAGGACTATGACATGAGATTGCATTACCACCCGTGCAAAGCTAATGTTGTAGCAGATGCTTTGTGCCATAAGAGTTATGTGAATACTCTACAGCAGGAGGATTACCCTCAGAGTTAGTCGATGACCTCGTGAGATCTCCGACGAGATAGTTCCGAAGGATATGTTGCAACTCGGAAGTTCAGTCCACTTTGACCGAAGGATTCGTGAAGCCTGTAAGTCGGACAAGGAAATTGATGAGATAAAGCAAAAGATGGATGAAGGAAAAGCTACAGGATTTCGTATGGATGAACACGGAACTATATGGTTCGAGGATCGATTTATGTGCCCAATGATCCCGAACTCAGTGAAGCTAATTCTCCAGAGGCTCATGATTCACTCAGATTGATTCACCCTGAACACCAAGATGTACCTGGATTTGAAGGAAAGTTTCGTGACAGTATGAAGAAGGATATTGCCGAGTACGAAAAGATGCGATGTTTGTCAACGTGTTAAGGCGTAACATCGGGCCAGTGGTTACTTCAACCTTTGCCGATTCCCCGATTGGAAATGGGAGAAACTTGGTATGGATTTCATCACAGGATTACCCAGACCCGCTCAGTTATGATTCTATCCGGTAGTGGTTGATCGTTTGACCAAGGTAGCTCACTTCATTCCCGTGAAGACTACCTATACCAGTGCTAAGTTGGCCAAGATATACATGACCAGGATCGATGTCTGCATGGAGTTCCGAGGAAAATCGTGTCGATAGAGGAACGCAGTTTACCTTAAAGTTTTGGAAGCAGCTTGCATGAAACTTTGGGTACGAGGCTGGAATTCAAGATGCTTTTCATCCGCAGATGATGGACAGACCGAGAGTCAATCAGATTCTGGAGGACATGTTGAGAGCTTGTGCTAGACTATGGGTCTAGCTGGATGATAATTTGCCACACGCAGAGTTCTCATACAACAACAGCTTATCAATCCAAATCAAGATGGCCCTTTCAAGCTCTATACGGAAGGAGGTGCAGTGACACCATTGTGTGGATAGTGTTGAGATCGATCACTTTTCGGTTTTGATCTTATCAAGGATTCAAGAGAAAGTCAAGCTGATTCGAGACAGCTCAAGATAGCACAGAAGATGTAAGAGTTATGCCGACGTAAGCGCAAGGAAGTGACTTACACGGGGGAGATCGAGCATACTTCGTGTCTTCACTTCGTGGAATCAAGAGGTTTGGTGTCAAGGAAAGTTAGCACCCGATTCATTGGCCCCTACAAAATCCTCGAACGCCGTGGAGAGGTTGCTTAAGTTGGAATTGCCGGAAGGATTGTCCGGAGTTCATGATGTCTTCCATGTTTCTCAGTCAAGAAGTGCCATGCCGACATGGCCGATGTTTCGTTGAGAGATACAAAGCGTTCCTAGAGGCCATACAGCTTGACAAGGATCTGACTTACAAGGAGAAACCCGTCAAATTCTCGAGACTGCAAGCAGAGTCACCCGCAGCAAGGTCATCAAGTTTTGCAAGGTGTTGTGGAGTCACCACACCGAGGAAGAAGCCACTGGAGCGCCAAGAAGATCTTCTTCGAGACCACCCGCACTCTATTTGTTAGTTAACCCGAATCTCGAGGGCTAGATTCATCTTAAGGTGGTAGGTTTGTAACATCCCAAATTTCCTATTTGGAATGTTTTACAATTATAGCTAAGCATCCTATGCATCCTGCTTGAATTTGAATGCCATTTGAAGTTTCAGAGAATTTTGGGTTTTGAATTTGAATTCAAACTTTGGCAAGTGGGAAACATTTCAAAAACTAAGCCCGATAAATACTTGATCAAAAGTATGAGAGGAGTAAACATGACACTCCAAAAATATCGAGGAAAACATTGCTAAAAGTTTTGGGTTCAAATCTGAATTTTATTTGAATTTGAAAAAATGGATTTTTATAAAGTTTGATTTTGCCTTTTGAAAAATGTTCAAATGAAAGGAATATTCCCCGATCATTTTGGTATATATATACCCTATATAAAATATTTATAGTTATTGTTTTATTTCTGTTTTTGTTTTAATAAAAATAAATTCAAAAAATTAGAAAACCCCCAGCGCCAAGCCAGCCCTGCCCAAAGCAACTCGAACCCCCCACCAACTCGCCCACCCACCCACTGCCAGCCGAGCTGCCCAATACCGGCCTCACTCGGCCGCCTGAAACCCTTGGGTTCGCTCGCCTGCCCACCCCCCTCTCTCACATCGACAGCTGGACCCGCCCCATCTTCAACCTCGCCCACGCCATTGCCGCCGCCACAGATCGCGGATCCCGGCGATCCGGATCCCGATCCGCCTGATCTCCCTCGAGCAAAGACGAGGCCCCAGCCTATTTAAGTCGGGCCTCCAGCACCCCATTTCTAGCCCTCGCTGACCTCTCTCCTCTCGTGCACGAGCTCACTGAGCCCGAGTCCCCCGCCGCCATTCTGCCACTAGCCACCCCGATCTCCCCGACTCCACCGAAAGCTTCCCGAGCTCCCCAAGACCCGGCCGGGCTACTCCCGACCTCCCGACGCCTGAGCCTCGCACAGATTCCTCGCCGCCACCGCGCTGCCGGACGCCGTAAGTCACCGAAGCCCTCCCCGTCTCGGCGCGCCACCAACGGTCTAGATTAGATCGCCTCAAGGGGTATCTTTAAAATAAACCGGACCGCCCGGTTTAGTTCACGGTTTATTTTCATTAGGTTTATTTTATTAGTCTGGCCTGCTTTTAGTTTAACCCTAGGCCCGCTTAGGTTATTTGACGCACAATGCGTAGTTTAGCCCATTCGCCCTTTTCTTTTAATTTCATTTTTCAGTTTTAGCATAATAGTTTCGTTTTGAAAATTCATATCTTTTATTCTGTTTAATATTTTAGGTGATTCTTTTTTGTTGGTTTGCAAATTTTATGTAGATTCTGTAGAATATATATTTAGCTATGTTGAAATTAATTAAAATTTCTTTAATTTAGTTTTATTCAGAATAGTAAATCTGCTATAACTTGAGTTAGAAAAATTATTTTTGGATGATTCTTTTTGTCCCAACTTTATTTTGGCATTGCCAAACCATAGAAATTAACTTGGGTATTTTAGGATTAATAAATAAATAGTTTTAAGCAGAATCTTATTAATCCCAATTAATTAACTAGCTACTGCTTTTTCTATTATTTTAATTAGTAAATAAATTTATTTTTAACATGTGATTGATTATTCTAGGGTAGTTTCTGTCACTTTATAGGATGAACTTTTATTTATAATTAATAAAAGTTTTATTTTATTTTTCTTAATAGAAATTGATTTAGGCCTAATAGGAGTTTCATAATAGATTTTAATTAATTCTTTTTGCTCCTAGTGGCTTAGTGAATTCTTTTCGTTAAGTTAACCTAAAACCATGATTAGGTTATGTTGAGAAAATTTTGTTATATAAAAATATTTTTAGTTGTTGTTTGAAGTAGGGAAAACTTTGAATTGGTTTTCTTTGAGTTTTCCTTTGGATTTTGATTTGGTTGTTTTGGTGTGTTATGTTATTTTTGTTATGCTATTGTGTTATGTGATCCTATTGCTATATGCTTATTGTGAATTGTTTGTCTCGTAGAGTTTCCGAGTGCGGCTTGCTACTACTTAATCTTTAGCTTACGAGGATCATCAAGAAGGCAAGTTTTGATCATGTTATTCTATACCTATGTTTTTATGCATTAGATTTGTCACCACCCCACCATGCATGCAGTAGTTGAAATTTTGAAGTTAATAATCTTGAGTAGTATCATGGTAGGATGAACCAATTCCCTTGTTACCATGACCCCGGACGGCGTAGTTTACTTTGCTATGCTCAGAGACGGTTTTGTTGAGTGAAATTCATAAGCAAGATGTGAGAGTCAATGATGATGACAACCCCATGAACTACAAGAATCAAGATGGACTTCGAATTCACCACTGGGTGGAGGATTTGTTGACGGGCACCGAGAACCCAAGTGTTGGCCGATGCATGGAGAAGTGCCATGACATCTTGCGGAAAGCTTCACCCAGCCACAAAGAGAAGGATGGATGCCCCATGACCGAAGTTACCCTGCAGCCGCAAGCCATTATGGGCTCGCTGGGTTAACTTTAGTAGTGACGCTGGCTGGACGGGTACTACGAGATGTAGAAGAACGGTAGGATTGATGGGTACCGCAGAGCCGTAAGAACTCTTTGAAGACCTCGTTTATCGGCCCCGCCTTCAAACACCATGAAGTGCGTAAGACTTTAAAGGAGGGAATGATTCTTGCGGGAAAGTGCGAACCCTCTCGCAGAGTTAAAGATCTAATCGATTAGCCGTGTCCCTGCTACAGGACAAATTGAGCCTCCGAACTTGGAAGTATTCGGATATCTCAACACTAAAACTAATGAATTAATTTGAGGGTTTTATGACTTAATAACTTGGGAATGAGATATTGGTTGGCGGAACCATCTCAATAACTACCAACAATTGTAGTATTTTGCAAGCAAGTCCATCAGTAGTAGGGAAAAATTTGCTTTTCGCAAAATGATGAAACTTAGAGCTCCACAGCCAAAATGCATATAGTGTTAGTAACTTTATTATTGTTATTCTTCATGACTTGCCAGCTTATTCAAAAGCTGACCTACATGGCTGCAACGCCTTATGTTGCGTAGGTATATTCGATCAGAGTGAGGCTACGCTCTGGCCATGCGATTGCCCTTTGAGTCGGATGGACTCGCTTTTTCGACGCTCCGCAGCATTAGTAGTTTATTTCTCATGAGTTGGCCTTGAGCCGAATTTATTCCCTTGTAATAAAGACTCTATATGAGAACCGTAATAATATTCAGGTGTGATTGAACTTTGATTACTTTATCGATGTACTATGAGTACCAAAGATGATCTTGGGATGGTATGCATACGTAGATTTGACCGATATTGGGTCAGTCGCTACATAAGCACCGTGGATGTGGCTTTTGAAATCAGAGACCATGTCTACCTCGCTGCCTCCAATGAAAGGCACTACGCTGTCGACCCGATCCTAAGTCACACCGATCTAGCATGTAACACGCCATATCACTTTGCGGCCTCACGCACGGTATTCTATCGGTGCCGCTTACCATGGCCCGGACCGCTTATGCCTTTTGGCTCACGATATGATAGTGTCGCTAGCATCCATATGACAAAGAACCCGGGCCGATATGGCTAGTCGTGAACCCAAAGCGCGCTTAACCTATGGGGACAGCATACATGAATCACATCGAGCATGTCGGTCATCAACGATATATTCGGGCTGTAGCACCTGGCAACAGACTCGTATCCCGGCCAGCAGGCTAGGCAGACTCAATAACACCGCTGTGACATTTCAAGGGGATGATATAGGAACGGCGAAACACATGCCGCCATCAAGTGTCCAAGCAGAGGGCTGGTTAGCAGGACTCGTGAACCGGTCAGAGCGGACTACTATCACTCAAGCACGAGACTACATTTCCCCATATGAGAGGCTGCCAAGGACAAACAACTAGTTTGTCGGATCCCACACATACCAAGCATTTCAAACATACACACATTATGCTCAATATGCGAGATACAACATGACATCACAACATAACTCTCACGACTCAAATATTATTCATTAGGCCCGAGGAGCGAGATATTACAAACATGGGTCTCATGACCCAACACTCGAGCATACAAGTCAAAGCACAAGCGAAGCTAAACATGTCTGGGTACGCATAACTATAAATGAAAAGGCGAGAAGCCGACTATCTACTGAGATCTCGCCGAGGGCACAAGATCGTAGCTGAGGTAACAAGCTAAACGTCAAGTCCACGTGGAACTACTAGCGACCGACGCCTCTCCGCAAAACATAAAATAAGCAAACGTGAGTACAAACGTATTCAGCAAGACTTACATCGTAACTAGCTACATATGCATCATTATCAAAGGGGTGGTGGAGTTGACCGCAAGAAGCCAGCTTGACTCGTGGCTATCCCTGAACTACGAATCGCAAGTAACTCTTTTGAGGTGGCTACACGAGTCCACATATTCACCATATCAATACACCACTATGGACCCGCTCCCGCCTCCCTACGAGAACGCCATCCATAGCACTCACGCTTATCTTGCGATTTTAGAGTATCCACTTTCACTTGTCTATGAACTGATATAGGCAACCCGTAAGTCCTTTTCCGCGACACGGCTATTCGAATAGATCATATTAAACCCATAGGTGTACTTCTTCACACACGCTCACCACTTATCACCGCCACACGCCATGTACTGCAACCTTCAAGCGAAGCCCAACGGGTGTGTCGGCCACGGCCTACCTAAACACTCAAGTCCCTAGTCCAGGTTTATCGCCTATTCGGTTCCATCCGCAGGAGTCCGCCGAGGTTTCCATACAGCCCTTTAACGATGTGTGCAGGGTTCCCGAGATACCAAACGGGCACTCGTACACTGGCCACGGTGCCTACCGCAACACAACCCACCCCTAAGGTCAGCTATAGTATGCCCCCAAGATGCTACAAACACGTAAACTACTTGCAACTCCCGGACTAAGAACAAGGGTGGTTAAGAAGTTTAGAGGGTCCATTGGTTTCGGGCCCAATGCGTGGTAGTAACTGCTTCATGGATTACAAACACGTAACTCAGCCTCCTCGAGGACGGCTGCAATGAGACAACCCACCATGTACTCCTACATGGCCTCTCACTGCTACTTTTACCAAATCGTGTTCACACACTTAGCTCACACGTAGTAGGACATGTTCACACAACCATTCCAATTCATTCCCGATGAATCGCACTGCACTCAACTCTAAGCAGTAGCAGGTATGACAAACAAGCATAAATGAGTAGGCACAACATGGCTCAAACAATTCCTACTCATGCTAGTGGGTTTCATCTAATTACTGTGGAATGACAGTCATGCAAAGGATCAAGGGGTTCAGCTACCGCAGCAAGTAACACATGAGTCGTTGTTGTCCTAATGTAGTAAAATAGAGCAGGAGCGAGAGTGGGATTGTATCGGAATGAACAAGGGGTTTTGCTTGCCGGCACTTCAAGATAATATAGTTCTTCATCGGTGTCATCGATTTCATCGCCGATACACCGCCCACCTGAGAGGGGACAAACACCGCAATCGAGAAAGAACACAATCAATGCAATGCACATATATGATGCATGATCATGTTAAGGAACTGAATTCACCTAATGCAATATCTAGCCAGTTAATTGAGGACTCAAGCAAGAACAATTCCAACTCCAAATGCTAGTTCATAAATTACCCTAATCATGATTCATCCTATTCAGTGAGGTTAACTTGTTTAAACATGCATGAAAGTGCCGTAAACAGATTTTTCATATTTTTCTGATCATTTTCATATATAACTTATTTCCATTGAGTTACGGTTGAATTTCTATGAATTTTAGAAGTTTGAGTATTTTCAAATTTCCTGAATTAAATTAAATCCAAAACTAGTTATTATACACCGACGCCGTGGTGACGCCAAAGTCAGGGGGCGCCGCCCAGGTCAAACCTGACCTGGGGACCCACTGTCAGTGACTCGTCGACTAATCGGGTTAGTTAGTGCTAAACTAACTCTAACCAGTCGTTAGCAGTATGGGCCCACATGTCGTTGTCTAGTTTAGTTAACTAAATTAGTTAGTTCTAATTAATCTCGAGTTAACTAATTATGGGCTTGGGCCCACACGCTGAAAGAGAGGGGTCAACCTCACCGGTCAAACGGTCAACGAGTCAAACCCGCTGGCGACTCGACGCCGGGCGAGGCCTGTGCACGGCGAACGGCTCGGGTTTATGCTCCCATGCCAAACGAAGGGCGAGAGGTTTCACGTGTTGCGGTGCTTGGCCGCATCCATCTACGCAAGCAAGGGGATCGAGGTCACCGAGCTGCCGAATCGAGCCACGGCGGTGGCGGAGGTCGGTGAGTGCGGGTTTACGCTGTGGTGCACGGAGGGCTAGTTAGTGTGTGCGTAATGCCTCGATGGCTTCGAAGGCGGTGACGCGCCTCGAATCGAAGTTCGCGCGCTGTAGGGGCGGCGCGACATGGCGGCGGCAAGGAAGCTCGCCACGGCGGGCTACGGCCTAGAGGGCGGGCGCGACTCAGGGAGAAGGGGAGACGGCGCGGGCTCACCGTGAGTCCGCTTGAGGGTCAAGGTCGGGGCGGAGGCAGCGAATCGACGACGATGGTGGCCGGAGCCCGAGGTGGAAGACGACGGCGATGGCGACGTTGTTGGCCTCCTCGGTCGCAGAGATCGGCGGAGACGGAGAAGAGGTCGGGCTGAGCTCTGGGGATGGCAGAGGGGCAAGGGGTGGCTGTGGCTGTGGTATGGCGATCAAGGCCGACGGCGGTTCTCGGTCGCGGAGGGAGGGATGAGAGAGGGAAACAAGGAGGAGGGAAAGAGCGAGAGGATCCAGGGGTTAGGCGCGTGGCCGCCTCCGTGGCGCCGCGAGAAGGTCGGGGAGGCCGCCAAGACGAAGTGAGGTGGTCATGTCGTATTGTGGCGCTAGGCCACGCGCTGATGCCGTAAGGCATGGGAAGACGACGCATTGGAGGAGGTGGGTTGGCCAACTGGCCAGCAGTGGGGGGAAGCTACGGTTGTTCGGACGCTGTAGGTGGGCTGCTGTAAGTCTCTCTCTTATTTCCATTTTCTATTTTCTGTAATTATGTTTGGCTTTAATAAAATGCTGTAGCATTTCCAAAAATCATGAAACTGTCAATGTCACTGCTTGGAATATTTCCAACAACAAACATTTCAGTTTATGATTATTTGAGCATTTAAAATATTTTATAGTATTTAAATGCCCAAATGCAAATACCATAAGAATTAATTCAAAGTCCAAATGTCATGGAAAATGTGCAACATCTCCGTTATCAAGCTTCCAGATTTTTCCAAAATGGTGAACATTTTTAAGGCCATTTGGTTCATTGAAAATATTTAGTTGAACCTATTTGAATTGTCTTGGTGCTAGGGGTTTAGGCAATCCCCATTTCAATTTCATGAAAATTAACATGATGCATGGATGCAATGCTACTAGTTACAAACAAGCTCTAGGGCTGTGACACTCGCCGCTCGCATCAAAGGGAAGCTTGCCCCTAGATACGTGGTCCTTTCAAGATCATTGGCAAAAGAGGCGATCTCGCCTATCAACTTGAGCTTCCAACCAACTTCGCAAACGCGTAACGATGTGTTCCACGGTCACAGCTTCAAGTGCTTCAAGACTCGAACGCACTATCAACTTCAAGAAATAGACCTTCAAGAAGATCTCTTATCATGAGCACCTGCTGTTATTCTTGAAGAAACCGAACGCAAGACTCGCAACAAGTCAATCAAATTCCTGAAAGTGAAGTGGTCACACCATTCCAACCGAGAAGCTACCGGGAGCGCGAGGATCACCTCTCCGTTCGGAATATTCGAGTTCTTTCAGTCCTAGATCTCGGACGAGATCCTCTTGTAGTGGTGGAGTGTTGTAACACCCCGAAGTAACTTTCCATATTTGTAACTCCAACTCTTGCCATTTTCGCATTGTGATATGATACCCTCCGTGGTTGGGTTTTCTCCTTTTGCATTTTGTCCATGTCATGCATTTTTTATCATGTTATCATGTGCATCGATTTGCATACGTGTTCGCCTCATGTTTCCAGCATTTTCCTGCTGTCCGCTTTTGCAATCCGCACTCCTATCTTCCCCGCGCCCCTTTTACGCTTTTTCCGCAAAAGGGTACTAAACCTTCTCGGAATGGACCGAGGTTTGTCTAGTGGCCTTGGTATACCACCCGAGACCACCGGTCAAGTTTCGGTCATTTGGAGCTCGCTTGGTACCCAACGGTTAACCGTGACTCAAGAAAGGCCTCTTTTAAGTTGCAGCCCAACACCCTCCAAAACAGCCCAATAACCCATCTAAGTCACCTCCATGCTCTCCGTCTGCTCGATCACGATCGTGGGCGAAAAACTACACCTCATTTGACTCTCCTAGCTCCTTCTACCTATAAAACACACCCCACCAAACCTTGATCATTCCCCTAACCTAGCTAAATTCTCTCGGCTGGCCGACGGACGTGAACCGATTCAGCCGACACGTCCGGCCAAGGCCGTCTGCTCAAGGGCCCACGCCGCCCGCCTGCCCGGTCGCCACGCCGCCCTCCGCCTTCACCGCCATGGCCACCACACACTGGCCACGGCCAGCTGCTCTGGCCACACCGCCACTGCTGCCACGCCACACTGGCCGGTTCTCGGCCACGGCGCCTCTCTTCCACCTGATCCGGCCAACAGAGCCACACCGGATCCCGCCGGTGCCGCCTCCTCCTCCCTGCTCATGGATGCGCGCCGACGCTGGAGCTCCCGATCGGTTCGGCTCGATCGATCCGTCTCGGTCATGAGATTGGTTGACTTCTCCTCCATTTTTTCCTTTAAGTTTTCATCTCGGGATATTTCGTGGCATTTTCATCGAAGCGTAACTTTGCATCTGTAGCTCCATTTTATGCAGATAATATATCAAAATGTTCACCTCAAGAGTAGATCATTTCATCTCATTGCATCATTTTCATTTGAGCTCATCTTGATGCCCGAAATGCTGTTGGAAGAGGGCTATGTGATGTTAGTTTCTATTTATTAACAGAACTTGCACTTTTGTTATTTTTGCCATGATTGATGTGTGCACCCTATGAATTTGAGTCCTACATGTGTTTTGTAATATGCCATGCCATCTTTCCAGGGATGTATGCCATGTATTTTTGTGATCTATGTGGTGACTAGCACAAGCATGCAAAGTAGGTGTCCTGATGTTGCTGATTTCAGCCCTGTTTTGCTGATATTTTGATGCCATGTTAACTTGATGCTACCGAGAGATCCATGCATATTTTGAGATACTTCAGTAAGGATATTTTGTTAAACATGTATTGCTATATCCATCCATGCCTTTGTTTGCAATTATGGAGTGCCATAACTTGAGTCAATCGAGCTCTACTTTTGCTATCAAATGTTTCCTGGCAGATTGTTCACATGTTATTCAATTTTGCCGAGGTTGTTATGTTGATCCATGTATGCTATGTTATTGTTCTTGCCATGTATGTCTTCTATGCCA
>JAHIAM010008059.1:0-114587 GCA_021605205.1 Aegilops longissima | reverse complement strand
TCGTAGTTTCATTTTCTCTTTCTTGAGTCATAGGAAACACCGTGATCGTTAAAGGGGGTCGAGGAAATACTAAGGAAAATTTCCATGTGATGCACAACTCAAAATCCTACACCTACCAATCCCTTCGAGTGAAGCCTTTGAAATCTCTACATAGCTACCAAATTCTTCAAAGGATGAGACGAAGTTCTTCCGTCGCCGAGGAATTTGTTCGACCGAGGAGTTAGGAATTCGCTAGTGCGGATTGCCTACACAATGAGGAACATGATAGCCCCGAGGAATTTGAAAGTCAAATTTCGATCGCTGTCAGTGCAAAAGGCGCCACCTGTCCAAAAATATATTATCCACCTAACGGTCATATCATTGAAGGGCATTTATGTCTTATCATGTCGGGCTGCTCTCTAGGCTATAAATAGTCACTTCTCACAACCACTAGCTGGTTGGTTGCTCGAGAGAACTTGACACCGTCATTTGAGAGAAACCCATCCTCCGAGGACTTTGAGCGAAAATCATCAAGTGAGGAAAACCCAAAACCAAACCCCCATAAACCCAAAGTGATTGAGCATCATCAAGAGATTGATCCCCGTGGATCCGACGCTTGTTACCTTTGAAGACTGTGGCTTCTTCCAGACGGTTAGGAGTCATGGTCTAGAGCATCCAAGAGGAATTGTGGATCGCCGAAAGGACCGAGTCTCGTGAAGGTTTGGAAGTCATCAAGACTTACCATGAGTGATTGGACGAGGTATGTGTGACCTTAGTTCAAGGAGAATACGGTGAGGACTTGGTGTCCTGAGCTGCGTGCTCAAAGGATCGTGTGTCCTCGAGTTTAAATACTCACCGCCCCAACCAGACGCATAACTAAGACAAAGCAGCTTGGAACTGGTCTACCAAATCATTGTCTTCACCAACCTTATCGGGTTCTATTTCCTCAACTCTTTCATTTCCTCATCGTGTTGAGTGTTTGTTCATATCTGTGTTTGAAGACTTTGATCAAGACTTTCTCAATTTCCTCGCCCAATTTCTTCACCGTTTGTCTTCATCTTGTGTTATCCTCGTGTTTACGCTTTCAGACTCAGATTGTCTTCATTTCATCATGATGACCATGCCCGATTCTGCATATACTTACTTCGAGTACTTAATCCGCACATAAGTAGTTCTTCGCTTAGGAATTTCTCACCAGCAAATTCCTCAATGAAGAATTCATAAAAATCGCCTATTCACCCCCTCTAGTCGATATAATGCACTTTCAATTGGTATCGAGCAAGGTACTCCTTGTTCTCGGTGATTTTGGTTTAACCACCGAGTTTCAGTTATGTCGACCGCAGTATGATCAAGGTCTCTACCGGGTGTCCTACCTTTGATGGTACGGACTACCCCTTATCGAAGAACAAGATGCGAATGCATCTTGAGGCAATTGACAACGATCTCTCGTATGTTGTGGAAAATGGTGTCTCTCCGCCTCAACCTCACCGAACGCCACCGATGTGAAGAGATTCAAGCAACTCGATTCTCAAGTTAAGAATATCATATGTGGCCATCCGAGCAAAGGACAAGATGGAAGATTGAGTGCTTTGAAACTGCTAAGCTTCATCTCGGGACAGCTGTCCAAAGTAAATGAAGGAGTCTCAACTCAGCGTGACTCTCGAGTTGATGTTCTTCGCAATCTCTTCAACCGCTCAAAGACTCGACAATGAAAATGTTCAACAAACCTTCGATCGCTTCACCGACATCTCAAATGAGCTTCAAGCGCTTGGTGCCAATCGACATCACCGACCATGAGGTGGTGAAGAAATTGTTGATATCGCTGATTCCTCATTTGATACTCCGCACCGATGGTACAAGAACGTCGACTACAAGTCACTTGATCCAGCCGATATCCTCGAGAGGCTAAATACTCATGAGTTCCATCTTGCTGAAAAGAGAGATCTCTATGGTTCTAGCTATGGCAAATCACGTGCCTTGAAGGCCAAGGCTGTGTCTGAATCTGATTGTGAAGACTCGTAGTAGCCTTGGTGACCTCAAGAATTGAGCCAGAGCTAGCATCGCTCGTGAAGAAGTTCCGTGTTCTCAAGACGTGGTCGCTTTGGAAAATCCTCAAGGAGCAGCGATTCCTCATCGAGTGACTATAAGAGAAGGCTATGCCACAAATGCAAGAAACCTGGTAACTACATTCAAGATTGTCCTCAGTGGGAAAAGGAATTAAAGAAGAAGAAATACAAGGATTACAGCTCTCGATGACGCTTAAGAAGAAGAAGAAATCGTCAAAATCTTCATCATCAAAATCCTCAAAGTCTTCATCTCACAAGAAGAGCAGCTCCAAGAAGGCTCCTGCATTCATTGGCAAGGAAATGGACTCAAGCTGAATCTGAGGAACATGAGGAAGAGGAGGCATCGAGGAGTCCGAGTCCGTGTGGCGTAGTCTGGCTCGCCATCGTGATTCGCTGCCAGTCCATCTTCAACTCAAGAAACTGACTCACCAACAAAGCTGATGAAGATAGTGATGACTACGCCCCACCTATTGCTTCATGGCAAAGGGTGCCAAGGTACTCAAATATACCTCCTCCGAATCTAGTGAAATGAATCTGATGAAGATCTCAAGCCCAGCTACTCTAAACTTGCTAAGATTGTCAGAAAAACAACAAAGGGCTTTTGAAAAGGTTCAAAACATGCTAGATAAAAGTGATGATATGTTGGGTGAAGAAATGGATCGTGACTAAAGCCCCGATCGAAAATCTTCGAGACTTCAGCCTAGGTTTGACAGCCTTCAAGGTCATCATAACACTCTCTTGTCTCGATCATGAGAAACTTTCTTATGAATTTCTTCAAAGAAAGCAAGATCTTGAGAAGCTAAGAGTGAGTTATGAAGATCTTCGTAAGGAGCGGATCATTACTTGCTCAACAAATCAGCGCTTCTCGTGAAGAATTTGTTCCTCCATGCTTAAAGTGCATTGAACGTGAATCGCTTAATTCTTCACCAATGTTCAAATGCTTCAACTGTTATAAAATTCTTCACCTGCCTCTGCTATTACTAATTCCTCATCTCGAGGACATTGCTAGTATCACCGATTTATGTAGGTTGAAGGAATTGTACATGACAGCATGTACAAAAGCCTCAAAGGGCATCGACTTTGTGATGTGCTTAAAAGCAGATCCTCAACAAGAACCCTAGGAAAGAGGGTATTGCCTTTGAGAGGAAACTCAATGCTGATGGAACATATTGAAGCATGAGCAGACCCCAAACCTCATGGGTTGCTGCAAAGGGACCTCCAGCTTGATCCATCTAACTTATCCGGCTTTACATGTGAATCTCCTCATTCTTCTCGATGAGTCATTTGACTCAACTATAAACTGTTCAAAATCAGAATGGTGAAGTATTTGCTAGATATGTTGGCACTAATCGCAGGAACGGTTCTCCTATGAAGAAAATCTGGTTCCCAAGAAGTGCCTTGAAAGTCTTCGTGTGAATGTCCTCATGACACCACCGTGAAGAATAGGAACCCCAGTCAAACTATTCATATGGACCAAATTCTTCATATCGATCCAATTCTCAAAAGGACCAAAGTCCTCACGTGATCAAATTCCTCAAAAGGATCAAAGTCCTCATATGATTATCATCGTGCTAACAACTCGCTTCGCAGGTAGAGCTAAGGGCTATGAATATGTGCATTATTCTTCAAACCAATATGTTCATAAGTCCTCAAGAATTTCTCTGCTTATTCATATGCTTACCCTAACCCCTCTTATGTGAAACGAATGGATTGGCCTCTATGCCACCATTCTCATATGGAGCTCGCAGAGTAATGAACTCTTTGCCACCCCTTCAGATGTGGGTGGTGAAGAAAATGAACTAATTTCTCTCTGCAGGGTCGGGTCTCCAAACGTGCTTTAACGCTCCCAAGAATTTGTGGGACCCGACAACATTGCTCTAAAAGACGCAGTTAATCATGAAGAAATGAACTTTCATTTCACACGCCCTCATACTTCTATATCTGTTTTATCGCTGATGAAATTCATCTGATGAAATTGATATCATATTCTTCACTAATGAAGTATATGAGATCGTAAGTTACACTAATTCATCCGCAGGATGATCAACCCAAAGCCAATGAGTGGGTCCTCGATAGTGGATGTACAAATCACATGACCGTGACAAGAACCTATTGATGGATGCCCTTATCACCGCTACATCTAAAGCATATCATCTTTTCCGACAAAGGCAAAAGTCGTATTGGTCTTGGTATGGTTATGATCTCTAAGGACATACACATGGACAAAGTCATGCTTGTTGAGTCCTTAGGATACAACCTCATGTCAATCTCAATGCTTTGTGATCTTGATATGGTTGTTGTCTTTGGCAAGTATCGCTGTGTTGTGATTATGGAAGTTGACAATTCCAAAGACTTCAAAGGCTTTAGGAGAGGAGACTTGTATATTGTTGATTTCTCTACAGACCACAACCAGCCGTGTGCGACTTGCAAAAGCTTCGTATATGGCTATGGCATCGACGACTTGGTCACGCAGGCATGAGGAATTTGCACACGCCATGAAGAAGAAGCATGTCATTGGCAATCAGAATGTCAAATTCCTCAAGGATCACTTGTGTGGAGCCCGTGAAGTGGAAAATGACCAAGACCAAGCATCCAAATAAGACTATCATGACCACTACTCGTCCATTCGAATTGCTTCACATGGACCTCTTTGGTCCTAATCATTACTCAAAGAAATACTAATGATGCATCTCTATATGGCTTTGTTATTGTTGATGATTACTCATACACATGGGTACACATTGTTACTTACAAACATGAAGTGCAGAAGTCTTCAAACAATTTTCCTCGAGGGCTTCAACCAACTTTGGTGTGAAGATCAAGCACATCAGAGTGATAATGGAACTGAGTTCAAGAATTCGGTCTTGATGACTATCTTGATGAACTTGGTATTACTCATGAGTTATCTGCTCCCTATACTCCTCAAAGAAATGGCGCTGTGGAGCGCAAGAACAGAACTCTTGTTGAGATGGCTCGCACTATGCTTGATGAATACAAAACGCCTCATCATTTTTGGATTGATGCAATTGATACCGCGTGCCACATCATCAACAGAGTATATCTTCACAAATTCTTCAAGAAGACTGCCTATGAACTCCTCACTGACAAGAAACCCAATGTGAGTTATTTCAAAGTCTTCGTGCTAAATGTTGATTAGAGATCCTCATCACAATGCTAAATTTGCACCAAAGCACATGAAGGTTTTATGCTTGGTTATGGAAGGACTCAGACACCTACGTAGTCTTCAACAATGTTCTTTACAAGATTGTTGAAACTGTAGATGTGCGGTTCGATGAAACTAATGGCACCTACCTTCTGTGATAGATGAACCAGCACCTGAGGAATCTATCAAGTTCAAGGCAACTGAGGATGTAATTCCCATCAAGAATCTGTCAAGAATTCATTCCGTAACGCCAAGAACGCCGAGCTGATGCACCCAAGATAATGCTGAATAAAATGGTGTCAAGAAAATGCTGATCAAATTCTCGACGACAACCAGCCCATCCTCGCATTGCAAAAGAAGTGCAAGTTGACAAGATCATCGATGACATTGAAGCACCAGGTCCTCTCACACGCCAAAAGCTTCACATTTATCTAACTTTGTGGGCACTATGCTTTTGTCTCTATCACAGAGCCCACTAAGGTAGATGAAGCATTTCGAGCCCGAGTGGATTCAGCCATGCAAGAAAAATTACATCAGCTCGAGCTCAACAACGTCTCCGAACTGGTCAAACATCCAGATCCTCGTAAGCATAATATCATTGGCACAAAGCTACCGCAACAAGCAAGATGAAATGGCCTTGTGGTGAGGAATAAGGCACGACTTGTAGCTCAAGGCTACACACAGGTTGAAGGAATTGATTTCATGAAACTTTTGCACCTATTGCTAGACTTGAGGCTATTCGTGATATTACTTGCTTATGCTAACCATCATAATATCACTTTATATCAAATGGATGTGAAAGTGCATTCCTCAATGGTAAGCTTGAGGAAGAAGTATATGTTGCTCAACCCCAGTGTTTTGAAGATCCAAAGAATCCCGACAAAGTCTTCAGAGTCAACAAGGCCCTCTATGGCCTCAAGTAGGCCCCTCAAGCGTGGTATGATACTTTGAAGGAATTCTTCGTGAAGAATGGCTTCACACCCGGTTCACTCGACCCTACTCTCTTTACTAAATCTTATGATGGTGAACTGTTTGTGTGCCAAATATACGTTGATGATATTATCTTTGGCTGTATCGACCAACGTTATAGTGATGAATTTGCCTATATGATGAGTGAAGAATATCAAATGTCTATGATGGAGAGTTGAAATTTTCTTAGGTCTTCAAATTGCCAACAACACAATGGCATATTCATATCTCAATACCTCAAGGATGTTCTGGTAAGCTTGAGGAAGAAGTATATGTTGCTCAACCCTGTGTTTTGAAGATCCAAAGAACTCACAAAGTCTTCAGAGTCAACAAGGCCTCTATGGCCTCAAGTAGGCCCCCCAAGCGTGGTATGATACTTTGAAGGAATTCTTCGAAGAATGGCTTCACAATCCTGTTCACTCGACCCTACTCTCTTTACTAAATCTTATGATGGTGAACTGTTTGTGTGCCAAATATATGTTGATGATATTATCTTTGGCTGATCGACCAACGTTATAGTGATGAATTTGCTTATATGATGAGTGAAGAATATCAAATGTCTATGATGGAGAGTTGAAATTCTTCTTAGGTCTTCAAATTCACAACAACACAATGGCATATTCATATCTCAGAGAGCACCTCAAGGATGTTCTCGAGGAAATTCGCATGCAAGATTGCAAAGGCGCTAAAATTCCTATGCCCACAAATGGCCATCTATGCTCGATGAAAATGGTATTGACTTCGATCACAAGGTATACCGCCCATGATTGTTTCTTTATTGTACTTATGTGCATCTAGGCCAGATATAATGCTTAGTGTTTGCATGTGTGCCCGATTTCAAGCTACACCAAGGAATCACACCATAAGGCTGTGAAGCATATTCTTCGATATCTAGCTCACACACCAACACTAGGATTATGGTACCCCAAGGGCTCTACTTTTGATCTCATTGATATTCGACTGACTATGCTGGTGATCGTGGACCGCAAGTCAACATCTGGTACTTGTCATTTCTGACGATCTATGGTCCGTTGGTCCTCAAGAAACAGAATCACAGATCACCGTCTCATCGCAGGTTGAGTACATTGCTGCTGGTTCTTGTTGTGCTCAATTGCTGTGGATGAAGCAAACTCTCAAGGACTACGGCATCAACGTGAAGAATGTGCCTTCATCGTGACAATGAGAGTGCCATCAAGATTGCTCACAACCCAGTTCAACACTCAAGACAAAGCACATTCAGATTCGCCATCATTTTCTTCGCGATCATGTGTTGAAGGGCTTACATCTTTATTAATCATGTGAAGACCAAGAACAGCTAGCCGATATCTTCACAAAGCCCTTGGATGAGAAGAGATTTAGCAAGTTGTGTGTGAGCTAAATATCTTAGAATATTTGAATGTTCTTTGAAAAGGACACACATCCTGACACTTATGCAAAATTGATGACTTAGATGTGCAACACATGAAGAAACGTTTTTCTTCAATCAATGAAGAATAACACTCAAGTGTGAAGAAATTAATGAAGAACTTGATTCTCATAACCCTCACGACAATTGTATGCGGTGTCTGAAATCATCATTCTTATACTGTGGACATGCCACCACCAAAGTTGAAAATCTTCAATTTGAGTTTTTCCTCGCTTTGAAATTCTTCAGCTTTTCAAATTCTTCAACTTTGCAAAATCTTCACTGCTTCCGTTGTCTTTCTTTCATTATATATATATATATATATATATATATATATATATATATATATATATATATATATATATATATATATATATATATATATATATATATATATATATATATCGGGTTTATGTCCTCTACAACATTCACTTATGGCTATTTCTTCAAGTTTCTTTTTTTCTCGCTATGAATGTGATCGACCCTTCCTCTATGCTATACTCAACCCAATCTATTCACAAATTCTTCATGTGCGCTTCTATTTGAAACTCGCTCAAAATCTTCACTGTGTCCTTGTCACCAAGAAATTGCGAACGGAACTTTTAACTTAACTTATCCAAATTTTCGCTTTGCCGCTCAATCCGCTCCGCCTTCACGTTAGACTTATCTATTCACCCACGATCTAACACGATCTCCACTTTTCAAGACGTGGGTGACACATGTCGTTTAATGAGAAGGGTCAGGCACGCTCATTCAAAATCTTCGGCAAACAGTTTTTCACCGTGGCTATATATACCCCCTCTCCCTTCCTCACTTCCTTTACTCCGCTTGACCGCTTCTCTCTCGCCGAGCTTCAAACCCTAGTGCCGCCGCTACTCCATCGCCACCGTGAGGAAGAGCTTCACCGCCGACTGTCGCTGCGTCAGATCGCAACCGATCATGAAATCTTCACTCCGCCCGCCAGAAGCTGTCTTCCTCCGCCGAGTTAGGGCGTGAGATCTGAATCGATTTAACTTCTAATCTACACTTCTCATTTCATCGTGTTCTTCAGTTCGGGTAATTATAAGTTACTTTATTACTCGCTGATTCTCAAACCTTCCTGAAAATCTTCAAAGGTGTTTATTCTTCAAATCTTCACACATATGAACACCTCAAACGAAATACGCTTTGATTCGCTTTCTCTCAAGAATGATTTTTCTTCAAGATTCCTCAATTGTGCGGATCCTCGATCTATACAACTCGAACCTAAAACAAAGATCGCTAGTGAAATTCTTCAAGGCTCATCTGGTCAAATTCTCAAACTAGTTCTTTTGAAAACCTTCCGAGAACGATATGACCTCTCCAAATTCCTCGCAACTATACTCTGCTCACAGTACTCATGTCCGCTGTTGAATCACTAGGTTCTCATCAACTTAACTCATTTGCAGCTGCTCGAAGAAAAGTTGCATACTTCTTCAGAGAATTTGATTGTTCAAATTCCTCACCAAGAATATGGCGTATGAAAGAAGCCCTTAAAGGAGGAAAGAGGCCCGAGGTCATGACGGCTTTTGAAATACATGAGGACATATATGCCGACCAAGGCACACCGATGAAGCCAAGTTTGGCAAGGAAAATAAAATCAGCGCAAGGTGCGATTCCGAGGATTGAAAGGAGATGGGCAAGGAATGGAGGGAGTACAAGTATGTTACTCCAAAGTACATGAAGAAATTTGCACCAATCCTCCATGCCCAAGAGCTCCATTGGCACCTGCCAGAAGTCGACCCCACCAAAGATCAAGCGTGGTGAGGACTTTCCAAGAATGGGCCAAGCGCCAAGCCAAGTTGGCTAGACAAGCCAAAGAAGCAAAGGAGGAAATTCAATGAAGACTCGCATCGCTGCTGCCATCGAGGCCCCCGCTGCCCAGAAAATCAATGGCAAAGAAGCCAGCGCACAAGCCAAGTGCTTCACTGAAAGTGCAACTATCCCTAGGTGGTTTTTGTAATTCATAACAACATATAGCTCATTGAGCTGATGCTATTCCAAGACTATTATTTCAGGAAAGCTCAATGAATGGCATGGCATGGATGATGAAAGTGGATCCCTCAAAATACTAAGGACAAAGGATTGGCTCAAGCTCAAAAGCTCAAGACTCTTCATTTTACATTTTAGTGATCCAAGATCACATTGAGTCTATAGGAAAAGCCAATACTATCAAGAAGGGATGAGGTGTTGCTTAATGAGCCTCTTGCTTCATGTGCTTAGTGATATGCTCAAAAACCCTCAACTACTTTCCCACATCCACAAATGACCTAAACCTAAAGCCAAAATCAGTCACACCGATTCTTTCTATCCGCGCCACCGATTAAAAAGTCATAGCCACCGCCACAAACACTAAGCAAATCGGTCTTATCGATAGGGATCTCGGTCTCACCGAGATGGGGTTGCAATCTCTGCTTCCCTTCGTAACGCTACGGTCTAACCAAGTGAGCGATCGATCCCACCAAGATTGCAATGTAAACTCTCTGTTTCCTTTTTGTAACATTTCGGTCCCATCGAAAAGAGAAAATCGGTCCCACCAAGTTTACTTGACCAACTCTCTGGAAAGCTTATTACCAAAATCGGTCCCACCGGGTTTGTGTAATCGGTCTTACCGAGATTACGTTATGCCCTAACCCTAACCATATCGGTCTCACCGAGATGCATGTCAGTCCCATCGAAAATCACTAACGGTCACTAGGTTTACTAATTCAGTCCGACCGAGTTTAATGATTCGGTCCCACCGAGTTTGGTAAATTGTGTGTAACAGTTAGATTTTGTGTGGATGCTATATATACCCATCCACCTCCTCTTCATTCGTGGAGAGAGCCATCAGAACGAACCTACACTTCCAACTTACCAGTTCTGAGAGCGAACCACCTACACATGTGTAGAGACCAAGATATTCCATTCCTACCATATGAATCTTGATCTCTAGCCTTCCCCAAGTTGCTTTCCACTCAAACCCTCTTTCCACCAGATCCAAATCCTATGAGAGAGAGTTGAGTGTTGGGGAGACTATCATTTGAAGCACAAGAGCAAGGAGTTCATCATCAACACACCATTTGTTACTTCTTGGAGAGTGGTGTCTCCTAGATTGGCTAGGTGTCACTTGGGAGCCTCCGACAAGATTGTGGAGTTGAACCAAGGAGTTTGTAAGGGCAAGGAGATCGCCTACTTCATGAAGATCTACCGCTAGTGAGGCAAGTCCTTCGTGGGCTACCACCATGGTGGGATAGACAAGGTTGCTTCTTCATGGACCCTTCGTGGGTGGAGCCTCCGTGGACTCACAGCAAGTGCTACCCTTCGTGGTTTGAAGTCTCCATCAACGTGGATGTACGATAGCACCACCTATCGGAACCACGACAAAAACATTCGTGTTCCAATTGCGCTTGAATCCTCCAAACCCTTCCCTTATATTCTTGCAAGTTGCATGCTTTATTTTCCGCTGCCTATATACTCTTTGCATGCTTGCTTGAATTGTGTGATGATTGCTTGACTTGTCCTAAAATAGCTAAAATCTGCCAAACTATAAAATTGGGAAAAGGTTAAGTTTTTATTGGTCAAGTAGTCTAATCACCCCCTCTAGACATACTTCAAGGTCCTACAAGTGGTATCGTAGCTTTGGTCTCCATTTGCTTTGATTTCCATAGCTTTTGGTGGTCATAGCCTTGGTTTCACAACCTAGGAGAGTATGGCGTCTAGTGAGGGAAATTATCACCGTAGAGGTCCTTACTTTGATGGTTCTAATTTTGCTAGTTGGAAGCATAAGATGAAAATGCATATTCTTGGACATAACACCGTCGTTTGGGAAATTATTTGTATTGGCTTGCAAGGTGAATTCTTTGATGGGAGAGAACCGAACCGTGAAGCTAATGCGGATGAATTGAAGATGCTACAATACAACGCTCAAGCATGTGACATCATCTTCAACGGATTGTGCCCCGAAGAATTCAACAACATCTGCCGTCTTGAGAATGCAAAGGAAATTTGGGATACTTTGATTGATATGCATGAAGGTACCGAGTCCGTCAAGGAATCCAAGTTGGATGTGCTCCAAAGTCAGCTCGACAAGTTCAAAATGAAGGATGGTGAAGGTGTCGCTGAAATGTACTCTAGGCTTGCTCTTATCACAAATGAGATTGCCGGCTTTGGGAGTGAAGAGATGACCGACAAATTCATCATCAAGACAATCCTAAGAGCATTGGATGGAAAGTATGACACCGTGTGCACATTGATCCAAATGATGCCAAACTACAAAGATCTCAAGCCAACGGAATTCATTGGAAGGATTGTTGCTCATGAGATGTCACTCAAGGATAAGGAGGAACTTCAGAACAAGTCAAGTGGTGCTTACAAAGCCTCAAGTGAAGCTCCCACATCATCAAGTGAGAAACCAACCTTCAATGAAGAATTGAGCTTAACGGTGAAGAACTTCAACAAATTCTACAAAAGTAGAAGCAAAGAAAGAAGCTCCAAGTCAAGGTCTTACAATGACAAGAGATCTTCTAGTCGAGAGCGCAATTGCTACAATTTTGGGAGACCCGGACACTACTCCAATGAGTGTACGACACCCTACAAAAGAAGAGAAGATTCTCCAAGAAGAAGGAGCAAAAGAGAAGAATCACCACCAAGAGAGAGGAGGAGTAGAGATGATCGTCATGAACGAAAACCCTCACGGAGAAGTAAGGATTCGGAAAGAAAGGACAAGTCATCAAAAAGCTACACAAAACGAAGACATCAAGCTCATATTGGTGAATGGGTTTCCGCCCGACCCGACAATCACTCCGAGAGAAGCTATCATCCGACCAATATACTCAAGATGAAGGTGTTGCCGGTCTAGCACTTGTGTCAACCAACTCCTACGACATATTTGAATCACCAAATGAAGGAATTGGTAGATGCTTCATGGCCAAAGGTCCTAAGGTAACACACCCCAAGTATATTGATTTTGATGTTGATGAAGATGACTTGCTAGGTGATGATGATTTACTTGTTGAGAACTCTAGTGATGAATACTATGATGAAAATTAATCATGCCAATCAAACGAATGACAATGATAAGGAGAAAATTGAGCTTCTAACTAAAGAACTAAACACTCTTAAGTTGGCTCATGAAACTATCTTCGAAGATCATCAAGAACTTTTAAGGGCTCATGAGAAGTTACGCTTTGAAAAGCTCAATCTTGAGCAAGAGCATGAGTTCTTAAAGGCAATCAATGATGATCTTCGCAAGAAAAGTTCTTCTTACATTGCCAAGCGTTTACTCTTATCTACTTACATGCCTCAAGTCAAGTCTAGTAACAAGTACAACAAAGATACTTCCTCTAGTAGTAACAATAATAATGTCAAATCCAATGTTGTTGCTTCTAGTAGTTCTCTTGATTCCACTAATGATTCTCTTATCCAAGTTAACTTGAGCAATAAAATAGTTTATTGAAGGGAATTATAGAGAAAGGTGTTTACAAGAGCCTTGTCAGGAGTAAGCAATTCGAGGAAATTGTACGCAAGCAAGGAAGGCACCGAAGAATCAAGGTGTTGGTTTTGAACGAAAGTTCAACGCCAATGGAGTTGAGGGAAGAAGATCAATACCCCAAGACAAAGTTTGTTCCTCAACAAGAGAAGTATGATCCTACTTCCTTCAAGGGGACACAAGCTCAAGATGATCTTCCACCACAAGACCACAAGAACAAAGGCAAGGACAAGCTTCAAGAAGAGATTGATGCATTTGAAGAAGCACCTAAAGCCTCGTTCGAGTGGGTCCCCAAGACTACGTCAAGTTCTACTTCATCAAGTACAACTACAACTCCAAGGATTCCCATGAAGATGATGTGGATCCCGAAGAAGAAGAACTAGAGAGTTCTTGAGGGTGACTCCACCAACATTCTTCACTCAAATCATTTTGGCAAGAACAAGTGCAGTCAACTTTCACATCTTGCACTAGTTCAAGGAGTCACAAACCCTCATGTTGGTAAGGCAAGGGACAAGGTAACCTAATGTTTTCGTGGACATCATCTTGTGTGTGCATCACTCTATGTCTATGGATATTCTTGTTTGTTCCTTGTGGGACTAACCCATGTAGGCATGTTGAAAGTGCAACTCACTCCAAAGGATTGCTCCAAATGATCTACATCAATATTGAGCATCTACATCTTCAACACCTACATGAAGTCATCATCGACAAAACCCAAGGTTAGTTCATCCTCTAAGGGGGATCTCACATCTAGGGGGAGCTTAACTCTAAGAATTGAGTCAAAGCAACTCTAATGGTGTGAACACATTAATGCATTATGTAAAAGTGGTAACCCCACTTGAGCTTAAACGATGAGTATGACCTATGATCAAATGTTCTCATTTGACTCATAAGTCAATATACTCATATATAGATGACCTAGTCATCGCCAATTGCTTGATAGATGCTAGAATTGGTTGTGCATGCTTTGCCACATATTTCAATTGCCATCTTATTGTGTGAGCATGTTGGTGCATATTTTACTCATTCAAGGACATCCACTTGTTGTTTTGTTTGATTGGATTCTTTTCTTTGTGCCAAGTGGATGGACAAGAATGCCTAAGAACTCTTTAGCTATCTATGCTTTTCCTGCCTCAAACTCTATTCATGCTACATCACAAAATTTGATCAAGTCGATTCGAACCACTGTGAGGAGCACTGAGTCCCCGATTCGTCATAGACTTAAACTTCCGAAACCTCTTAGTGATTCTCGGTCCGACCGATCCTTCCATTTCGTCCTACCGAGATCATCAAGTTGATCTGAGTTTTCAACTTTGCAACCGATTTGAACTTTTCGGTCTCACCGATTTGTCAGAATCGAACACGCTTATGCATCTCGTGCCACCGAGTTGTTCCACTTGGTCACACCGGATGTGGTCGAGCTATATATTGCCACGGATTTTTTTGAAATTCTCCAAACCCTTCGCCTCACAGCAATACTCGCTTCTCGCCATCGTGGTCTCCGGATCGCCTCCTCGCCGCCAAAGAGCCTCCTATCGCTGGTCTTCGCCACCAACGGATTTCGCCCCGCCACAGTCAGCCAGAAAGTCCACCGCCAAGTTAGGGTATGGACTTAATCTTGTGCTATCCACGCCCGATTCCCGCACATTGTTTTCATATTGATCTGCCACGATTGAAACTCATCTATCCAGCCAAAGTAGTTCATAGATTAGATGTGATTCAAATTTTAGGTTTAGGTTTCCGCCAAACCATCTCGGACCCACCGAGTTGAAAAACTCGGTCTCACCGATTTGGCCTATGCCATTGCACTAGTGACTCTCGGTCTGACCGAGAATTACTAATCGGTGCAACCGATTTGAGAATTCTGTGAAACCCTAGAAGTCTCGGTACCACCGAACTAAAACTCGGTCCAACCGAGATCATCAGTATAGGTTCCAAAAACTGCTTCGGTATCACCGAGTTTGAAAATCGGTGGATCCGAAATGCCTTCTGTGGAAAAATAAGACTGAACTTTTGAGTCATTCTTTTGCAAAAACCTCTGCATTTTGTGATGCTCATCTTTTCTATCTCATCTACAACTCTTCACAGGGTCAGCAGTCAGCTTTTGCAGAATGTTTGATCAAAGTGACAGCCAGAACAGGTCAGAACAGCAGATGGACTTGAGTGAGGGCACTAGTCCCTCAACTTCAGATGAAGGGAGCAGAAGTACTCCTAGCAACCTGCCTAAGGCTGCAACTAGGCAAAGGAGGAAAAGAACTTCAGATTCAGAGGATGAAGATTATAGAGCTGAGGGAGATGAGGCTATCTCCAAGAAAGTGGTGCTCAAGAAGGAATATGGCTCAACAAAGAATGGAAAACCAGGCATGAAGATCAAAAGGCCTGCAGGAAGACAACCAATGTCCAAGGCCAGAGAATCAACTAAACTGCCTGAGAAGCCTGATCCCAGAGAGTTATTGGGAAGCTTTCTATGATGGAAGAAGAGGAAGAGCTTGCTGCACCAGCTCCAAAGGCACCTAAGCTTATGGATGATGCTATTAGATCAGGGGCTGCCACATCTAAGCCCAAGGAAGCACCCAAAGCTTCCCCAAGGCTAAGTTCAGACCAAAGAGGAATACCAGGAGTATTCCAGCTGCTGAGAATAACAAGGCCCCAGTGCCTGAGGATGTTGATGAGGAAGATGAAGAAGGACAAGTTCTGAGAAAGCTCAAGCCTAAGATACCAGACTGTCACGCCCAATATGCGACCCTATCCAAAAGGAACTCGATGGTCCCACCAAGGATAGACCCGCATATTGAAACGCTTTTGCAAGGTGGATATCATTACATCAACATTACATAATAGATGGGATATATACATGAGGCACAAATGCCACAAAAATACATCAATATCATATATAAGATCAACATCCACTACGGATGAAACATAAACAAAACTCAAACGACATCCACCTCGCTAGCCCAGTGCTGCCGACCGAACCTATCCCCGATCAAGAAGAAGCGTAAGAAGAACTCCAACAAGCAAACATCGCCTCACGCCATGATCATCGCAAACCTGTACCTGCAATCGGTGGTGTAGTAATCAGAGCCACGAGGACTCAGCAATCCCATTACCATGGGTATCAAGACTAGCAAAGCTTAAAGGAAAGGAAGGGTAACGTGGTGAGGTTGCAGCAGCGCTAAGCATATATGGGGGCTAACCAACGCAAATGAGAGCGAGGAGAGAAACAAAGGAACGGTCACAACTAGTAATGATCAAGAAGTGATCCTGAACACCTACTTACGCCGACATAACCAAGAAACCGTGTTCTCCTCTCGATCAACCCCAAAAGAGACACTCACGGTTACGCATTACACGGTTGGTGTATTTTAATTGAGATCAACTTCGGTTTTCTACAACCGACATTAACAAATTCCCATCTGCCACATAACCGCGGGCAT
Source organism: Aegilops longissima (assembly GCA_021605205.1). NCBI lineage: Eukaryota > Viridiplantae > Streptophyta > Magnoliopsida > Poales > Poaceae > Aegilops > Aegilops longissima. The sequence goes on along the minus strand of JAHIAM010008059.1, from coordinate 98,080 downwards.
GGCTTTCAAAGTTTATACCCCGCAGGTGTCCCAACTTAGCCCATGATAAGCTCTCGCGATCAACGGCGAATAGACCTTCTCCCGGAAGCCCGATCAGTCTCGAATCCCGCCACAAGACATTTCACAGCAATAAAACAAGTCCAAAGAAGTCACCTCAATGTGCCGACAAATCCTGATAGGAGCTGCACATATCTCGCTCGTGGCACACCGGATTGTCCAAACTTCCGTAGGCGAACCCAGAGTTGCCCCCGGTACACCGGCGGTCGACGGTTTGGACCAGACTCACGACGCAGCACCGCCCGGGGTAATAAGATGACCTCGAGAGCGACTCCCAAGGGAAAAGGGCTAGGTGAGGCAAATGTAAAACCAAGGTTGGGCCTTTGCCGAAAAGTCTTATTCAAAGCGAATCGTCAAGGGGGTCCCATAAATCACCCGACCGCGTTAGGGACGCAAAATCCGGGAACATAATACCGATATGACGAAAACTAGGCGCAAGAGTGGAACAAAACACCAGGCATAAGGCCGAGCCTTCCACCCTTTACCAAGTATATAGATGCATTAATTAAATAAGATATATTGTGATATCCCAACAAGTAAACATGTTTCAACAAGGAACAACATCTCCATGTTCCAACAAGGAACAAACTTCATCTTCACCTGCAACTAACAACGCTATAAGAGGGCTGAGCAAAGCGGTAACATAGCCAAACAACGGTTTGCTAGGAAGGGTGCAAAGGTTAGAGGCTTACATGGCAATTAGGTAGGCTTGAGCAACAGTAATAGGTAGCGCAAAGATAGCGATAGAACGAAGCAACTAGCATAGCAATGATAGTAGTGAGATCCAGGGTAGCGGTCATCTTGCCTGAAATCCCGCAAGGAAGAAGAACGAGTCCATGAAGAAGACGAACGGAAGAAGCCGAACCAAGCGTAGACGAACGAATCCTCACGATCGCAACGAAACAGGAACTAACAAGAAGAAGCACACAACATAGTAAACACACCACCATGAACAGGACATGATGCACAAACAATCATGATGCATGACAAGGGCTACATGAAGCTACTCATGGCAAGGGATGATGCAAACAAGAACAACACATCAAGGCAAGTTTAAATGAGGCCGGGAACAATATATAACAATTCCGGTAAGTCCTCATATGCAAATTTCGAAAATGGTCCAGATCTGAATAAGCCTTATGTTCAAGTTGTTAAACAGCAAGTTAAAATGCACCACGATGATCTACACGAAATTCTAGTCAAGTTACATATAAAGTTCATTAGATTCGGAGCTACGGTCTAGAAGATATGAGCAAAACAAGATAAGCATGGCATTGGTGCAAAATGCATACAAACATCAAGCAAACACCTCAAAACAAGGATCCAACATGTTAATATGAAACTACATGCAAAATCAAGCAAGTTTCATATAGAGCACACTCAAAACGGAGCAACGGATCAACACATACACCCTATACAAGCCTAAGCAACAATCTGTCCAAAACAGCAACTAGGCATATTGCAAGCATCAAAACAACATGCTACAGCACCACAATATGAAAACAAAAGGCATGGGCATTATCTACAGGTAAAGCATTACAAAACATGAGAACTGAGCTACCTCCAGAAATGACTAGAACATGCTCAAAAACACATGGCAAGATTGCAACTAATAACAGTTTCAGGCATTGGCAGAAATTAACATCAGGTTGCAATGTTTAGAGCTATGAAACAACATGTTACAGGAACTTATAATGGCAAATAAAGGCATGGCATGATTCTACTCAAAGCATAGATCAAAAGTCCTTTAGTGACCATAAGCCAAAAAGGATCAGAAAATATAGTAACACCCATGTCAATATTGAAAGTTTCGCTAACAGATTCAGCAACATGGCATGTCAAAACTGATAACAAGTAGGCATGTTTACAAGCTCAATGCACTCACTACAGAGACTTATATGATAAACTAAGCATACATACATCAAGAAGACATGGCCTAGAAGACATACATGGCAAGAACAATAACATAGCATATAATGGATCAACCACAACAACCTTGGCAAAATTGAATAACATGTAAACAATCTGCCAGGAAACATTTGATAGCAAAAGTAGAGCTCTATTGACTCAAGCTATGACACTCCATAATTGAAAACAAGGGCATGGATGGATAGAGCATGACATGCTTTACAATACATCCTTACTGAAGTATCTCAAAATATGCATGGATCTCTCGGTAGCATCAAGTAAACATGGCATCAAAATAACAGCAAACAGGGCTGAAATCAGCAACAACAAGACACCTAGTTTGCATGCTTGTGCTAGTCACCACATAGATCACAAAATACATGGCATACACCCCTGGAAAGATGGCATGGCACATTACAAAACACATGTAGGACTCAAGTCCATAGGATGCACACATCAATCATGGCAAAAATGACAAAAGTGCAAGTTCTGATAAAAATCAGAAACTAACATCACATAGCACTCTTGCAACAGCATTCCGGGCATCAAGATGAGCTCAAATGAAAATTATGCAATGAGACGAAATGATCTACTCTTCGAGACGAACATTTTGACATATTACACGCGCAAAACGGAGCTACGGATGCGGAGATACGATGCAACGAAAATGGCACAAAATTACAAAATGCTCGGGACTTAGTGAGAAAACAGGGGGGAAGAGGTCAATCGAGGCAGATCCGATCCGGGCGGTTTCGGACTTTGAGGCGGCCGGAGGTCGCCGGAGAGGAGGGAGATGGCGGCCGAGGAGGCGGGAGAGGCCGATCCGCCGGGCTTCACGGAGGGGGGGGCCCGAGCCATGGCAAGTGAGGAGCAGGGCGCTGGCCGGGGCGATTCGGCGGCCGGGCGGCGATCGGCGAAAGCGCGAGGAGGCGCGATGGCGAGGTGGCGGGCAACGGCGCGCGGGCTCTGCGGCGGAGGACGGCCGGGCGGCGGCGTAGGCGGCGCCGCGGGCGAGGACCGGGCGCCGCGGCGGCGGCGAGGCGGCGGCGCCAGCGCCGGAGGCGGGCGGCGGCGGCGACGACGCTGGCCGGGCCGGGCCCAGATCCGCCCGGCGGGCTCGACGCGATTCGGCGGCGGCGCTGGGAGAGAGAGGTCGCGCCACTTGGCGGCACGGATTGGGCGCGGGCGGCGACACGACGTATGGCGCGGGATTGGACGAAGCGACGTGAGGCTGGACATGTCCGGCGGGTTGGACATGTCCGACGCGCGAGGGAGCGGGCTAGGGTTTCACCGCGAAATGATCCGGATTTCGGGAGGGGCTAGTTTATAGGTAGAGGAGCTAGGAGAGTCCAAATGAGGTGCGGTTTTGCCACGCGATCGTGATCGAACGACCGAGAGCATGGAGGGAGTTTGGTGGGTTTTGGGTCACTTAGAAAGGGAGTTGGGCTGCAAACAAAGAGGCTTTATGTTACCCTTGCTAACTGTTGAGTACCAAACGACCTCCTAATGACACGAAACTTGACAAAGCGGTTCACCGGTGCTATACCAAGGCCGCTGACAAACCTCGGGCATTCCGAGACCGCTTGACACCCGCACATGAAAAGAGGTAAAAGGGGCGCCGGAGACATAGGAGTGCCGGATTGCAAAACGGACAACGGGAAAATGCTCGATGCATGAGACGAACATGTATGCAAAATGATATGCACATGATGACATGATAAGAAATGCAGATGATGACATGGCAAAGTGCAACACACAAGCAAATGACATGGCAAAGACGACAAATAATCAAGCGACACCGGCGATCGAATCGGGCGCTACATGCACCACAATGATGCCCATCCTGTGGCTGAGGACATGAGAATCAGGAAGGATTCAGGGCTGAGGATATGGAGGATGGAAGATCCATATGCCACAAGGAGAAGAACTGGTGTTGATTACAGGTTCCACACAAAGGAACAGCAGGACTTTTATGAGACCATTCTGTTGGACAAGAAGCCCATAGTCTGTGACATGAGGTGGGTTGACTGGAATTTCATGAAGGAGAATGAAGAGCACTATCCTGGAGTGCAAGACAGCTTTATTGCTTGTGGAGTGGCAGATTTTGTTGGGCGAAAGCTCACAAATTGGAATGATGAACTAATCATGCGCTTCTACTCCACAAAGACATTTTTACCCAGATGGAAGAATTGTTTGATGTCTCAAGGTACAAGGTACCACCAACTGTTGAAGAATGGGCAAACTGATAAATGCCCCAGAGGAGAATGAGGATGACCTAGACATTTATGCAAAGAAGAAGATGGGTCACAATTCAATGGCTCACATGTACAAGGAGATTCCAGATAAGGCATTAGGAACTCACAAGTTTGACTCAGTTCACTTTCTCACGCTGTGGTTGCCAACCATAAATTGGATTCGAGGCACACTTTGTTGCCCAAATCAGTGACCACAACATGATCAGAGGGCATGCCATCAACATGTTGCATGTGTTTGATGTGCCACGTAAGTTCAAAGTCATGAGCCCGATCATTGAAACAATCAAGAGGACTGCAGCAGATCGTAAGAGGAGCTGTGGATATGCACCTCGATTCAAGAATTGATAAACTCAAAATGGGCACAAGAAAATATAAGTTGATAAGGAACACTTTCCACTTTATCCAGACTTTGAGGACAATGAGGTTGTCATGAATGAAGATGATCCACAATCAGTTCAAGCTCAGGAGAAGAAGGAGAAGGCAAAGAGGAGAAGCTGCCAAGATGCCAACTCAAGAGGAGGCATCTGAGTATTTCTTGAAGAACAAGTAGGAGCAGCTCGGATACTTGATAGCATCAACCCCGAGGATAGAGAAGGGATTGGCCACCTCACACAAAATCAGGAGAGCTTGAGAGAATCATAGAACAAAAGTTCTATAACTTAGATGTGAAAGTAACTGAGATTCACCTCAAGTGGAGGAACTACAAGATGACATGCAGAGAGGAAGGGCAAAACAACAACTCGATGCATTTGCCAGAGTGCCTAGAGCCCAGAGGTCATCTCATGCAAGCGCTTCTCACACAAAAGCAACTTCATCTCGCACCAGCTACAGCCTCAAGTGCACCAGCTCCAAAGATCTACATCAGCTCCAGCCCATCTACTTCAACCAAGCTTTCCCCCAAGATTATCCGAACTCCACCACCACCGTAAGATCAAGCCCGAGAGTCGATCTAGCACTATGCATTTTCTATGAACTTTTGGTAACTTGTTGCCAAAGGGGAGCAAATGTATAGATCATAGGCTTTAGAGAGAGTGTTGCTTTTGTTCTCTTGCTTTATTTGGTGGTTTTTCAATCTTTGTTTGTGTTTGGTTGAGATACTATGCTTGTGAGACATTGATGATCATGTGTTTGATCATAAGCTACACTTATGCATGCTTGATATTGTCCTATCTATCTTATGTGATCACTCACTATGCTTGGTGATGAGTGCATGTATTCAATGTTTATTATTTTGAGCGCTCCACCAAGATGTATGTGACATGGAAGAGTAACCCATGAGCCTAATTCATTGTGCATTTGCAGTCCAAAGCAAATCTAAAACTATGCAAAAATTTAGGGGAGCTCTTGCTTATCACATACTTCTCAAAGCTTATTTATGTTATTTAAATTTTATTATCATTTGTCGAAGTTTTGATCTATATGTTGTCATCAATTACCAAAAGGGGGAGATTGAAAGTGCAACTATCCCTAGGTGGTTTTGGTAATTCATAACAACATATAGCTCATTGAGCTAATGCTATTCCAAGACTATTATTTCGTGAAAGCTCAATGAATGGCATGGCATGGATGATGAAAGTGGATCCTCAAAATACTAAGGACAAAGGATTGGCTCAAGCTCAAAAGCTCAAGACTCTTCATTTTACATTTTAGTGATCCAAGATCACATTGAGTCTATAGGAAAAGCCAATACTATCAAGAAGGGATGAGGTGTTGCTTAATGAGCCTCTTGCTTCATGTGCTTAGTGATATGCTCAAAACCCTCAACTACTTTCCCACATCCACAAATGACCTAAACCTAAAGCCAAAATCAGTCACACCGATTCTTTCTATCCGCGCCACCAATTACAAAAAGTCATAGCCATCGCCACAAACCCTAAGCAAATCGGTCTTTACTGATAGGGATCTCGGTCTCACCGAGATGGGGTTGCAATCTCTTTGTTTCTTCGAACGCTACGGTCTAACCGGTGAGCAATCGGTCCCACCAAGATTGCAATGTAAACTCTCTGCTTCCTTTTGTAACATTTCGGTCTCATCGAAAAGAGCAAATCGGTCCCACCGAAGTTTACTCGACCAACTCTCCGAAAGCTTATTACCAAAATCGGTCCCACCGGGTTTGTGTAATCGGTCTTACCGAGATTACGTTATGCCCTAACCCTAACCATATCGGTCTCACCGAGATGCATGTCAGTCCCACCGAAAATCACTAACGGTCACTAGGTTTACTAATTTAGTCCGACCGAGTTTAATGATTCGGTCCCACCGAGTTTGGTAAATTGTGTGTAACGGTTAGATTTTGTGTGGATGCTATATATACCCATCCACCTCCTTTTCATTCGTGGAGAGAGCCATCAGAATGAACCTACACTTCCAACTTACCAGTTCTGAGAGCGAACCAACTACACATGTGTAGAGACCAAGATATTCCATTCCTACCATATGAATCTTGATCTCTAGCCTTCCCCAAGTTGCTTTCCACTCAAACCCTCTTTCCACCAGATCCAAATCCTATGAGAGAGAGTTGAGTGTTGGGGAGACTATCATTTGAAGCACAAGAGCAAGGAGTTCATCATCAACACACCATTTGTTACTTCTTGGAGAGTGGTGTCTCCTAGATTGGCTAGGTGTCACTTGGGAGCCCCGACAAGATTGTGGAGTTGAACCAAGGAGTTTGTAAGGGCAAGGAGATCGCCTACTTCGTGAAGATCTACCGCTAGTGAGGCAAGTCCTTCGTGGGCGACGGCCATGGTGGGATAGACAAGGTTGCTTCTTCGTGGACCTTCGTGGGTGGAGCCTCCGTGGACTCAAAGCAGCTGCTACTCCTTCGTGGGTTGAAGTTCCATCAACGGGTGTACGATAGCACCACCTATCGGAACCACGACAAAAACATCCGTATCCAATTGCGCTTGAATCCTCCAAACCCTTCCCTTATATTCTTGCAAGTTGCATGCTTTATTTTCCGCTGCCTATATACTCTTTGCATGCTTGCTTGAATTGTGTGATGATTGCTTGACTTGTCCTAAAATAGCTAAAATCTGCCAAACTATAAAATTGGGAAAAGGTTAAGTTTTTATTGGTCAAGTAGCCTAATCACCCCCCCCCCCCTCTAGACATACTTCAAGGTCCTACATTCACCAACAAAGGCCCTCACGGCCAAAATCTCAAAGAATGCCCTCACGGCCATAATCTTCCATGCCCTCACGGCGAAGTTCCTCATGCTGCTCCTGCCCTCCCAAATCCTCAAGAGCTCCTCCAAAGTCCTCAAGACTTATGCATCCGCCACGTACAAAGGATCGCAGGCATCTCTATTGCCTCCGTGTCTCAAAGAAGTTCCTCACCAAGCACCAAATTCTTCATCAGCCCCACATCGCTCAAGACTAAGGCAATCGTGGACGAGGTCCTCGCCAAGTTCAAGAAGAAACAGTTGCTTTCCAAGTGCCATCTCGACGATGAAGTCGATGATGATGAACTTGCGTAAATCATCGAGACCGACAAGTTAGGGCCGCTTAGAGCCAAAGGCACACCTGTGCATCGCTTTTGGATCCAAGGACGATCCTTGAATACATTGATCTATGGCACAAGGATCCGTAGACACCTATGCCTGATTTTCATTTGACTCGGACAAAGTCACATGTCAACCCATTTCATTTCTCAAGAGAAATGGAAATTTGAAAAGGCTAGGCAGATCAAGAAAGCTCAATTCAGAAAGAGAAGTTCCCGAGGAAAAATGTTGTCGATGACAACCGAGGAACCTCAAGATCCAGTCTCAAATCAAAGCCCTCAAGATGACTTTGATGCCTATTATGCTGATTGGCAGGAGCCAAAGTCAGATTTGCTAACTGACAAAGAAGTTCACAAATGTTGCAGCCCCAACGCAACAAGAAATTCCTCAGCCGAGTCTCCGCCAGCCCATCAAGAAAATGCCAAGATCACCGATGATTTTCAGCCCGTCAAGACAATGCTAGTTTCTGTGGCTGATGACTCCATTCCACCACCGAAGAAATTGCCAGGCATCCACTAGTGGTGCTACCAAGAAATCGAAGAAGTCAGGCAATCGCACCGGCCATACCGAGGAAATTCAAACAGATTCCTTAGCCCCCGCGCCCACACCAACTCCTATCCTTCCATCTCGCATCGATGTGAAGAAGACCAAGGCTGCAGAGCGAGCCATGTGAAGAAAAGGAAAGATCACTGCTTCAAATTCTTCACTCAAGAAAATGAAGCCTATGACAAGCTCGCTTGAAAATCCAATCGATGTTGTTCCAATTTCTCCATTCCATCAAAGGACCTTGTTCCTTTGGTGAAGAATATGAGATCCCAAGCGGATCTCGATGAAGAAAATCATTCTCGCGCTTCGTCAGAGCAGATTGATGAAGAAATTGAAGTGGATGCAATCCTTCAACACCAATCATTTCCTTGCCAATGCCTCGCCACACCAAGAGGTCAAGCGTTGAGGAAATTGAAGAAGAAGTGGATATTGAAGCACAACACCAGTGATGAACGATGACTTTGGGACAACAAGATCCAAATTCCCCACTCTTCACTCCAATACAACAAATTCCTCACCCCCGCACCAACAGCTCAAATGGGCTTTGAAGAAACTCATCCCACCTCGTCTGCATGAAGAAATTCCAGCCACTAGTGTTGAAGAACCCGCCGCTGCTGATCCTTGGACACGCAGATCGCATATGAAGAGGAACTAGAAAATCCTCACCAAGAACCTGAGATGGCAATTCCCGAGGTAGTGATGCAACTCATCGACACTCCAACGCCAAAGCCAAAGAATCCATTCTCAACGGCAAAAGTTCAAGGCTGAAGATTTCTTCATGAGCATGTATTCTTCATCGACTACAACCCATATGACTCGCCGATAAGGAAGAGGCGCTTTGGACCGCAAGTCAAGCTAACTTCTGCTCTCTCAGGCTATTCAACAAAGACAAAGTCTTCGATCATGCACATATTCCTCACGTGGACATGGAATCTCCGCCAGCTTTGAGCCGCCCTCGTTGTTCTTCATGATGCCGATTGCTGAATTTCAGATCGACATCTATGATTGGAATGAAGAACTCATTCTTCAATTCTATGCGACGCTGCACATCACCGGAGATTCTCAAGATGTGAACTCATGGGTACGGATCGATGATGAAAATACTCACTACAAGGCACCAAAGAACTGAATTGCTTCATGCCCTCCCACTCACCCTCCCTTGATGGTGCTCGTTACATCTACAAATAACCTGAGCTTACAAATCACTACATGCAAGTTCGATGAAGCCTTTGAAGCTGTGGCAGGCCCCACTAACCAAATTCTTCGTCAAGGAATTACTATATGTGCCTCTGACTGTCTATCGTGATTCGACGAAGACAATGAGTCCTATCAAAGGCCACAACTCAAATGATGAAGAAGTCGCTGGCATCATGAAGAATATGCTTTTCAATATCATTCATGCGCTCCCGCCAACTTCCATGATTTCTTCATGAGGACTCGCAAACATTGCTATGTCACCTTTTGAGTGAAGCCTTATGCACCATGGATTATGAGGTTCATCAGACAAGGTCTTCACTCAATTACAAGGCTGATACTCAACCATTGCAGCTACTTGCCTCCAATTGAAGTCCTCAAACGGACATTTTCCTCTACCGATGACAAAGGCAAGGAAACTGCTGTGATAGATGAAGGCATTCGCCCATTGATGGTCAATTTCGCAAGGCTGCATCCTACTCCACCAATGATGACTCGCCACACATGACTCGCCGCCAATACCTCAAATAAGCAAAATCCTCAAGCCACAAAGACCTGTGGTGATGACTGATCGTGAGTTACCCTCGTCTTCATCAAGGTTGATCGCAATTATAAATGAGTCAAGCGCCGCTTGGTTCAATTCTTCACAACATGACTTCAACACACAATGCGTGAAGAAAACCAATACTACCTCCATGAAACCTTCAACTGCACTCGACTGTTCTATCTCATCTCTACAAATAAGAAGATCTCAAGAACATGGGTCTCAAGGAAGAATTTGACTGGTCTGCACCTCCACCAAGAAATTCAAGAAGGTCAAGGTTCCTTCCTTGGTGGCTATCTCCTATTCTTCATCGCGACGACATCGATGAAAATGAATACTTGGACGACATCGCGGCAGGCCCTACTACGACAACCGACTCTCGATAACGCCGGGCGCCTCCATCAACTTGATATTCTTCGTATGGAGTCCTCGCCGATCCTTTTGGTCATTCGATGACAAAGGGGGAGAAATTTGAGTTAGTCTTCAAGCCGGTCTATTATATGGGCATTTTTTGCTAAGTTACAACTCTCGCTCTTCCAAACTTTTATTGATCGAAGTTGTAATCTTAAACCCGATGTGCTCTCATACTTTTGATGTGTTCCTCTACATGCTTATTCCTCGTTATATGTTAATACACGCATGCTGAATTACATCACCACCATATTTCACCATGCATTTCAAATTCTTCATATTATATGTCAATGCGGTATGAATTACAAGATATAGGGGAGATCTCCATGATTCAACTCTTCAAGTGTGCATTGCCTCAAAAGCAAATTCCTCACTATGCACATCTTCAGGGGGAGTTCTTCTATATCTTGCAATTAAATTTCTCAAAATCAGTATTTACACTTCATATGTTTATCCCCGTTGAAAACTTAACCTATATTGTCGTCAATCACCAAAAAGGGGGAGATTGTAAGTGCATCTAGTGCCCCTTAGTGATTTTGGTGTATTGAAGACTTATAGGTTAAGGGTCTAATGCGTTTATGAGTGTACACATGTCTATAAGTCTATGAGGAGTTTGATATTTACAAAGGAAAGTTTAATTCTAAAAATGAAGTTCTTCGATCAAGACTTTGGATTTCAAGACTTTCTCAAGACTTTGAAAGTGAAGAAATTGGTGTGACCTTGAAGACTTGGTATTCATTCGAGGAACATGAAGCGTGAAGACTTTTGTTTTCGTAGTTTCATTTTTCTTTCTTGAGTCATAGGAAATACCTTATCGTTAAAGGGGGTCGAGGAAATACTAAGGAAAAATTTCCATGTGATGCTCAACTCAAAATCCTACACCTACCAATCCCTTCGAGTGAAGCCTTTGAAATCTCATACAGCTCACCAATTTCTTCAAAGGATGAGACGAAGTTCTTCCGTCACGAGGAATTTGTTCGACCGAGGAGTTAGGAATTCGCCATGGATTGCCTACACAAAGGAGGAACATGATAGCCCCGAGGAATTTGAAAGTCAAATTTCCGATCACGTGTCAAGCGCCACCTGTCCCAAAAATATCTTATCCACCTAACGGTCATATCATTGAAGGGCATTTATGTCTTATCATGTCGGGCTGCTCCCTAGGCTGTAAATAGCCGCCCCCTACAACCACTAGCTGGTTGGCTGCTCCGAGAGAACTTGACACCTGTCATTTGAGAGCAACCCATCCTCCAAGGACTTTGAGCGAAAATCATCAAGTGAGGAAAACCCAAAACCAAACCCCTACAAACCCAAAGTGATTGAGCATCACTGAAGAGATTGATCCTGCGTGGATCCGATGCTTGTAACCTTTGAAGAATGTGCTTCTTCCAGACGGTTAGGCGCCATGGTCTAGAGCATCCAAGAGGAATTGTGGATCGCCGAAAGACCGAAGTCTCAGAAGGTTTGGAAGTCGCTCAAGACTTACCACGAGTGATTGGACGAGGTCTCAGGTGACCTTAGTTCAAGGAGAATACGGTGAGGACTTGGTGTCCCGAGCTGCGTGCTCACGATCGGGTGTCCGGACTGTGTGTCCTCGAGTTTAAATACTCAGCCGCCCAACCATACGCATAACCGAGACAGCAGCTTGGAACTGGTCTACCAAATCATTGTCTTCACCAACCTTACCGGTTCTTGTAAGTACATCTAGTGCCCTTAGTGATTTTGGTGTATTGAAGACTTATAGGTTAAGGGACTAATGTGTTTGTGAGTGTACACAGGTCTATAAGTCTATGAGGAGTTTGATATTTACAGAGAAAGTCGACCCTTAAAAATGAAGTTCTTCGATCAAGACTTTGATATTCTCAAGACTTTCAAGACTTTGAAGTGAAGAAATCGGTGTGACCTTGAAGACTTGGTATTCATTTGAGGAACATGAAGCGTGAAGACTTTTGTTTTCGTAGTTTCGCTTTCTTTCTTGAGTCATAGGAAACACCGCATCGTTAAAGGGGTCGAGGAAATACTAAGGAAAAATTTCCATGTGATGCTCAACTCAAAATCCTACACCTACCAATCCTTCGAGTGAAGCCTTTGAAATCTCATACAGCTTCACCAATTTCTTCAAAGGATGAGACGAAGTTCTTCCGTCTTTGAGGAATTTGTTCGACCGAGGAGTTAGGAATTCACCAAAGGCGGATTGCCTACACAAAGGAGGAACATGATAGCCCCGAGGAATTTGAGATTCAAATTTCCGATCATGCTGTCAAGCGCGCGCCACCTGTCCCAAAATATCTTATCCACCTAACGGTCATATCATTGAAGGGCATTTATGTCTTATCATGTCGGGCTGCTCCCTAGGCTATAAATAGCCTCCCCTACAACCAAGAGCTGGTTGGCTGCTCCAAGAGAAACTTGACACTTGTCATTTGAGAGCAACCCATCCTCCGAGGACTTTGAGCGAAAATCATCGAAAGTGAGGGAAAACCCAAACACCAAACCCCTATAAACCCAAAGTGATTGAGCATCATCGAAGAGATTGATCCTCGTGGATCCGACGCTTGTTACCTTTGAAGATCTGGCTTCTTCCGCACGGTTAGGCGCCATGGTCTAGAGCATCCAAGAGGAATTGTGGATCACCGAGTGACCAAGTCTGTGAAGGTTTGGAAGTCGCTCAAGACTTACCACGAGTGATTGGACGAGGTCTGTGTGACCTTAGTTCAAGGAGAATATGGTGAGGATTTGGTGTCCCGAGCTGCGTGCTCAAGGATCGGGTGTCCGGACTGTGTGTCCTCGAGTTTAAATACTCACCGCCCCAACCAGACGATAACCGAGACAAAGCAGCTTGAACTGGTCTACCAAATCATTGTCTTCACCAACCTTATCGGTTCTATTTCCTCAACCTCTCATTTCCTCATTATCGTGTTGAGGGTTCATTCATATCTGTGTTTGAAGACTTTGATCAAGACTTTCTCAATTTCCTCGCTCAATTTCTTCACCACTTGTCTTCATCTTGTGCTATCCTCGTGTTTACGCTTTCAGCATTCTTTGATTGTCTTCATTTCATCATGATGACCATGCCCGATTCTCTTATGCTTACTTCGAGTACTTATTCCGCTGCAAGTAGTTCTTCGCTAAGGAATTTCTCACCGCAAATTCTCAATGAAGAATTCATAAAATCGCCTATTCACCCCCTCTAGTCGATATAACGACTTTCAATTGGTATCGAGCAAGGTACCCTTGTTCTGTGTGATTTTGGTTTAACCACCGAGTTTTAGTTATGTCGACCGCAGTATGATCAAGGTCTCAGCAGGTGTCCTACCTTGATGGGACAGACTACCCCTATCGAAGAACAAGATGCTAATGCATCTTGAGGCAATTGACAATGATCTCTCGTATGTTATGGAAAATGGTGTTCCTCACCACACCTTCTCCTCAATGCTGCCGATGTGAAGAGATTCAAGCAACTCGATTCTCAAGTTTAAGAATATCATATGTGGCCATCCGAGCAAAGGACAATATGGAAGAGTGAGTGCTTTGGAAACCGCTAAGCTCATCCGGGACAAAGGTCCAAAGTAAATGAAGGAGTCTCAACTCAGCGTGAGTATCGAGTTGATGTTCTTCGCAATCTCTTCAACCACTTCAAAAGACTCGACAACTAAAATGTTCAACAAACCTTCGATCGCCTCACCGACATCTCAAATGAGCTTCAAGCGCTTGGTGCCAATCGACATCACCGACCATGAGGTGGTGAAGAAATTGTTGAGATCGCTAGATTCCTCATTTGATACTCCGCACCGATGATACAAGAGCGTACGACTACAAGTCACTTGATCCAAATGATATCCTCGAGAGGCTAAATACTCATGAGTTCCACTTTTCAAAAGAGAGATCTTTATGGTTCTAGCTATGGAAAACACGCGCCTCAAGGCCAAGGCTGTGTCTCAATCTGAGTGTGAAGACTCGTAGTAGCCTTGGAGATCCCAAGAATTAAGCCAGAGCTAGCACCGCCGGAAGAAATTTCGAAGTTCTCAAGACGTGGTCGCTGGAAAATCCTCAAAAAGAAGTGATTCCTCATCCAAAGGACTATAAGAGAAGGCTATGCCACAAATGCAAGAAACCTGGTCACTACATTCAAGATTGTCCTCGGGGAAAAGGAATTAAAGAAAAGAAATACAAGGATTACAGCTCGATGACGCTAAGAAGAAGAAGAAATCGTCAAATCTTCATCATCAAAATCCTCAAAGTCTTCATCTCACAAGAAGAGCAGCTCCAAGAAGGCTCTGCATTCATTGGCAAGGAAATGGACTCAAGCTGAATTTGAGGAACATGAGGAAGAGGAGGCATCGAGGAGTCCGAGTCCGTGTGGCGAAGTCCTGCTCGCCATCGCATTCGCCAAGAAGTCCATCTTCAACTCAAGAAACCGACCTCACCAACAAAGCTCGATGAAGATAGTGATGACTACGCCCCACCTATTGCTTCATGGCAAAGGGTGCCAAGGTACTCAAATATACCTCCTCTCAATCTAGTGAAATGAATCGATGAAGATCTCAAGCCCAGCTACTCTAAACTTGCTAAGATTGCTGAAACAACAAAGGGCTTTTGAAAAGGTTCAAAACATGCTAGATAAAAGTGATGATATGTTGGGTGAAGAAATGGATCGACTAAAGCCCTCGATCGAAAATCTTCAGAGACTTCACCTAGGTTTGACAGCCTTCAAGGTCATCATAACACTCTCTTGTCTCGATCATGAGAAACTTTCTTATGAATTTCTTCAAAGAAAGCAAGATCTTGAGAAGCTAAGAGTGAGTTATGAAGATCTTCAGAAGGAGCGTGATCATTACTTGCTCAACAAATCAGCGCTTCTCGTGAAGAATTTGTTCCTCCATGCTTAAAGTGCATTGAACGTGAATCGCTAATTCTTCACCGAATGTTCAAATGCTTCAACTGTTATAAATTCTTCACCGCCTCGCTATCACTAATTCCTCATCCGAGGACATTGCTAGTATCACCGACGATGCAGGGTTGAAGGAATTGTACATGACAGCATGTACAAAAGCCTCAAAGGGCATCGACTTTTGTGATGTGCTTAAAAGCAGATCCTCAACAGAACCCTAGGAAAGAGGGTATTGCCTTTGAGAGGAAACTCAATGCCGATGGAACATATTGAAGCCCGAGCAATATCCCAAAACCTCATGGGTTGCTGCAAAGGGACCTCCAGCTTGATCCATCTAACTTATCCGCTTTACATGCTAATCTCCTCATTCTTCCGATGAGTCATTTGACTCCAACTATAAACTGTTCAAAAATCAGAATGGTGAAGTATTTGCTAGATATGTTGGCACTAATCGCAGGAACGGTTCCCTATGAAGAAAATCTGGTTCCCAAGAAGTGCCTTGAAAGTCTTCAGTGAATGTCCTCATGACACAACCTGTGAAGAATAGGAACCCCAGATCAAACTTTTCATATGGACCAAATTCTTCATATGGATCCAAGTCCTCATACGGACCAAATTCTCACGGTATCAAATTCCTCAAAAGGATCAAAGTCCTCATATGATTATCATCGTATAACAACTCTGCTTCGCAGGTAGAGCTAAGGGCTATGAATATGTGCATTATTCTTCAAACCAATATGTTCATAAGTCCTCAAGAATTTCTCTCGCTTATTCATATGCTTACTCTAACCCTCTTATGTGAAACGAAATGGATTGGCCTCTATGCCACCATTCTCATATGGTGCTCGCAGAGTGATGAACTCTTTGCCACCCCTTCGATGTGGGTGGTGAAGAAAAGAACTAACCTCTTCTATAGGGTCAGTCTCCGCACGTGCTTTAAACGTCTCAAGAATTTGTCGGGGCCCACAAAATGCTCGAAAGGACGCAGTTAATCATGATGAAATGAACTTTCATTTCACACGCCTCATATCGCTTATCTCGTTATATCGCTCGATGAAATTCATCTCGATGAACTTGATATCATATTCTTCACCGATGAAGTATATGAGATCGTAAGTTGCACTAATTCATCCGCAGGATGATCAATCCAAAGCCACCGAGTGGGTTCTCGATAGTGGATGTACAAATCACATGACTGGTGACAAGAATCTATTGATGGATGCTCCTTATCACCGCCACATCCAAGCATATCATCTTTGGCCGACAAAGGCAAAAGTCGTATTGGGTCTTGGTAAGGTTATGATCTCTAAGGACATACACATGGACAAAGTCATGCTTGTTGAGTCCTTAGGATACAACCTCATGTCGGCCTCAATGCTTTGTGATCTTGATATGGTTGTTATCATTGGCAAGTATCGCTGTGTTGTGATTATGGAAGTCGACAAATCCAAAGTCTTCAAGGCTTTAGGAGAGGAGACTTGTATATTGTTGATTTCTACAGACCACAACCAGCCGTGTGTCTACTTGCAAAAGCTTCGTATATTGGCTATGGCATCGCGACTTGGTCACGAGGCATGAGGAATTTGCACACGCTTGCAAAGAAGAAGCATGTCATTGGCATTGAGAATGTCAAATTCCTCAAGGATCACTTGTGTGGAGCTTGTGAAGCTGCAAAATGACCAAGGCCAAGCATCCAAATAAGACTATCATGACCACTACTCGCCCTTCAATTGCTTCACATGGACCTCTTTGGTCCTAATCATTACTCAGCAAATACTAATGATGCATCTCTATATGGCTTTGTTATTGTTGATGATTACTCGCTACACATGGGTACACATTGTTACTTACAAAATGAAGTGCAGAAGTCTTCAAACGATTTTCCTCGAGGGCTTCAACTAAATTTGGTGTGAAGATCGCACACATCAGAGTGACAATGGAACTGAGTTCAAGAATTCGGTCTTGATGCCTATCTTGATGAACTTGGTATTACTCATGAGTTATCTGCTCCCTATACTCCTCAAAGAAATGGCGCCGTGGAGCGCAAGAATGTAACTCTTGTTGAGATGGCTTGCACTATGCTTGATGAATACAAAACGCTTAGTCATTTTTGGATTGATGCAATTGATACCGTGCCACATCATCAACAGAGTATATCTTCACAAATTCTTCAAGAAGACTGCCTATGAACTCCTCACCGACAAGAAACCCAATGTGAGTTATTTCAAAGTCTTCAAGCTAAATGCTGGATTAGAGATCCTCATCACAATTCTAAATTTGCACCAAAGCACATGAAGGTTTTATGCTTGGTTACGGAAAGGACTCAGACACCTACAAAGTCTTCAACATCGCCTTCACAAGATTGTTGATACTCAGATGTGCGGTTCGATGAAACTAATGGCTCGCAAAGAGAGCACCTACCTTCGTGTTAGATGAACCAGACCGAGGAATCTATCAAGTTCAAGGCAACCGAGGATGTCATTCCCATCAAGAATCTGCTGAAGAATTCATTCCTCAGATGCGAAGAACGCCGAAATGATGCACCAAGATAATGTCAAGACAATGGTGCCGAGGAAAATGATCAAATTCCTCGACGACAACCAGCTCATCCTCGTTGCAAAAGAAGTGCAAGTTGACAAGATCATCGATGACATTGAAGCGCCAGTCCTCTCACACGCCAAAAGCTTCACATTTATCTAACTTTGTGGGCACTATGCTTTTATCTCTATCACAGAGCCCACTAAGGTAGATGAAGCATTTCGAGCCCGAGTGGATTCAGGCCATGCAAGAAGAATTACATCAGCTCGAGCTCAACAATGTCTCGAACCGGTCAAACGCCCGATCCTCGCAAGCATAATATCATTGGCACAAAGTGGATCTACCGCAACAAGCAAGATGAAATGGCCTTGTGGTGAGGAATAAGGCACGACTTGTAGCTCAAGGCTACACACAGTTGAAGGAATTGATTTTGATGAAACTTTTGCACTGCTGCTAGACTTGAGTCTATTCACATATTACTTGCCTATGCTAACCATCAAAATATCACTTTATATCAAATGGATGTGAAAAGTGCATTCCTCAATGGTAAGCTTGAGGAAGAAGTATATGTTGCTCAACCCCTGTGTTTTGAAGATCCAAAGAATCTCGACAAAGTCTTCAGACTCAACAAGGCCTCTATGGTCTCAAACAAGTTCTACCAAGCGTGGTATGATACATTGAAGGAATTCTTCGTGAAGAATGGCTTCACACCCGGTTCACTCGACCCTACTCTCTTTACTAAATCATATGATGGTGAACTGTTTGTGTGCCAAATAAATGTTGATGATATTATCTTTGGCTGATCGACCAACGTTATAGTGATGAATTTGCCTATATGATGAGTGAAGAATATCAAATGTCTATGATGGGAGAGTTGAAATTCTTCTTAGGTCTTCAAATTCGCAACAACACAATGGCATATTCATATCTCAGAGAAATACCTCAAAGATGTCCTCGAAGAAATTCGCATGCAAGATTGCAAAGGCGCTAAAATTCCTATGCCCACAAATGGCCATCTATGCAATCGATGAAAATGGTATTGACTTCGATCACAAGGTATACCGCCCATGATTGGTTCTCTATTGTACTTATGTGCATCTAGGCCAGATATAATGCTTAGTGTTTGCATGTGTGCCCAATTTCAAGCTACACCAAGGAATCACACCATAAGGCTGTGAAGCATATTCTTCTATATCTAGCTCACACACCAACACTAGGATTATGGTACCCCAAGGGCTCTACTTTTGATCTCATTGATATTCGACTGACTATGCCGGTGATCGTGGACCGCAAGTCAACATCCGGTACTTGTCATTTCTGACGATCTTTAGTCTGTTGGTCCCGAAGAAACAGAATCACGATCACCGCTCATCGGAAGCTGAATACATTGCTGCTGGCTCTTGTTGTGCTCAATTGCTGTGGATGAAGCAAACTCTCAAGGACTACGGCATCAACGTGAAGAATGTGCCTCTCATCGTGACAATGAGAGTGCCATCAAGATTGCTCACAACCCAGCCCGCACTCAAGACAAAGCACATTCAGATTCGCCATCATTTTCTTCGTGATCATGTGTTGAAGGGCTTACATCTCCATCGAGCATGTGAAGATCAAGAACAACTAGCCGATATCTTCACAAAGCCCTTGGATGAGAAGATATTTAGCAAGTTATGTGTGAGCTAAATATCTTAGAATCTTCAATGTTCTTTGAAAAGGACACACATCCCGACACTTATGCAAAATTGATGACTTAGATGTGCAACACATGAAGAAACGCTTTTCTTCAATCCATGAAGAATAACACTCTAAGTGTGAAGAAATTAATGAAGAATTTGATTCTCAGAACCCTACGACAATTGTACGTGGTGTCTGAAATCATCATTCTTATACGGTGGGTCACGCAATCACCAAAGTTGAAAATCTTCAATTTGAGTTTTTCCTCAGTTTTGAAATTCTTCAGTTTTTCAAACTCTTCAACTTTACAAAATCTTCACTGTTTCCGTCGTTTTTCTTAATCAGCCATATATATATGGGTTTATGTCCTCTACAACATTCACTTATGGCTATTTCTTCAAGTCGCTTTTTCTGCTAAGTGAATGTGATCGGACCCTTCCCCCTCTATGCTATACTCAACCCAATCTATTCACAAATTCTTCATGTGCGCTCTATTTGAAACTCGCTCAAAATCTTCACCGAGTCCTTGTCACCAAGAAATTGCGAACGAACTTTAAAACTGATCTTATCCAAACTTTCGGTTTTGCCGCCAAACCGCTCCGCATCCCATGATGGATTTATCTATTCACCCACGATCTAACACGATCTCCACTTTTCAAGACGTGGGTGACACATGTCAAGTTTAATGAGAAGGGTCAGGAACGCTTGTCCCAAAATCTTCGCTAACAGTTTTTCACCATGGCTATATATACCCCACTCCCCTTCCTCACTTTACTCCGCCGACCGCTTTCTCGCCGAGCTTATCAAACCCTAGCGCCGCCGCTACTCCATCGTCAGCCGTGAGGAAGAGCTTCACCGCCGACTCGTCATTGTCAGATCTCGCTACCGATCATGAAATCTTCACTCCGCCGCCAGAGCTGTCTTCCTCCGCCAAGTTAGGGCGTGAAGATCTAAACCGACGGTTCCCATCTGTTCTTCTTAGTTCGTCGTGTTCTTCACTTCGGTATTTAAAAGTTACTTTTATTACTCGCTTTGATTCTCAAACCTTCCTCAAAATCTTCAAAGGTGTTTATTCTTCAAATCTTCACACATATGAACACCTCAAACAAAATATGCTCTTGATTCGCTTTCTAAGCAATGATTTTCTTCAAGATTCCTCAATTATGTGGATCCTCGATCTATACAACTCGAACCTAAGACAAAGATCGCTAGTGAAATTCTTCAAGGCTCATCTCGTCAAATTCCTCAAACTAGTTCTTTTGAAAACCTTTGAGAACGATATGACCTCTCCAAATTCCTCGCAACTATACTCGCTCACAGTACTCATGTCCGCCGCTGAATCACTAGGTTCTCATCAACTTAACTCATTTGCAGCGCTCTCGAAGAAAAGTTGCATACTTCTTCGAGAATTCGCTTGTTCAAATTCCTCACCAAGAATATGGCGTATGAAAGAAGCCACGTAAAGGAGGAAAGAGGCCCGAGGTCATGACTACGCTTGAAATCCCCGAGGAAATATATGCTGATTATTGCACACCTAATGAAGCCGAAGTTCGCAAAGAAAATAAAAATCAGCGCAAGGTGCGATTCAAAGGATTGAACGGAGATGGGCAAGGGAATGGAGGAGTACAGATATGTAACTCCAAAGTACATGAAGAAATTCGCCTCAATCCTCCATGCCCAAGAGCTCCATTGGCACCGGTCAAGAAGTCGACCCCACCAAAGATCAAGCTGGTGAGGACTTTCTCAAGAATGGGCCAAGCGCCAAGCCAAATTGGCAAGACAAGCCAACGAGGCAAGGAGGAAATTCAATGAGGACTCACATCGCTGCTGCCATCGAGGCCTCCGCTGCCAAAAAATCTATGGCAAAGAAGCCCGCACACAAGCCAAGTGCTTCACCAACAAAGGCCCTCACGGCCAAGTTCTCACCAGCCCTCACGGCCAATTCCTCATGCTGCCCCTGCTCCTCCCAAGTCCTCACCTGCTCCTACAAAATCCTCAGCAGTTCCGACAAAGTCCTCAAGACTGTGCATCCGCCACGTACAAAGGACTGCAGCATCTCCATTGCCTCCGTGTTTCAAAGAAGTTCTCACCGCACCAAAGTCTTCATCTGCCCGACTCACCAAGACTAAGGCCACAATGGACGAGGTCCTCGCCAAGTCCTAAGAAGAAACAGGTCGCCCAAGAGCCACCAAGATGATGAGGCTGATGATGATGAACTTATGGAAATCATCGAGACCGCAAAGAAAGGGCCATAGAGCCAAAGGCACACCTGCAGCATCGCTGTTGGATCCAAGAGCGATCCTAGACTACATTGATCTCTGGCACAAGGACCCAAACACTCATATGCCCGACTTCAATCTGACATCTGGTCAAAGTCACATGCTGAGTCATTTCATCCAAGAGGAGAAATGGAAATTTGATACGGCCAGAGAGATCAAGAAATCATAGTACAGAAAGGAGAAACTGCTGAAGAAAAACGTTGTCAAGATGACAACTGAAAAACTTATCAAGATGCAGGCTGACATCAAAGCCCTCAGCGACACATTTGACTCCTATTATGATGATTGGCAAGGAGCCAAAGTTAGATTCGTCAACCTGACGAAGAAATTCACCAATGTTGCTACCCCAACACAACAAGAAATTCCTCAGTCGAGCCTCACCAAGCAGATCAAGAACATGCCAAAGACCACTGATGAACTTTAGGCTGTCAAGACAATGCTAGTTCCAGCCCGATGATCCCATTCCACCACCAAGAAATTGCTGTGGCATCCACTAGTGGTGCATGAGGAGTCCTGACTAGGGGTGTCCGGATAGCCGGCTATCGCCACGGCCGACTCCAAGACTATGAAGATACAAGATTGAAGACTTCGTCCCTGTCCGGATGGGACTTTCCTTGGCGGAAGGAAAGCTTGGCGATACGGATGTGTAGATCTCCTACCATTGTAACCGACTGTAACCCTAACCTATCCGTGTCTATATAAACCGGAGGGTTTTAGTCCGAGGACTAAGAACAACAATCATACCATAGGCTAGCTTCTAGGGTTTAGCCTCTTCAATCTCGTGGTAGATCCACTCTTGTAACACACATCATCAATATTAATCAAGCAGGACATAGGGTTTTACCTCCATCAAGAGGGCCCAAACCTGGTAAAACATCGTGTCCCTTGTCTCCTCGTTACCATCCGCCTAGACGCACGCCGGGACCCCTACCCGAGATCCGCCGGTTTTGACACCGACATTGGTGCTTTCATTGAGAGTTCCTCTGTCGCCACCGATAGGCTCGATGGCTTCTTCGACCATCATCAACGACGCAGTCCAGGTGAGACTTTTCTCCCGGACAGATCTTTGTATTCGGCGGCCAAGATCAAGGGCCAATTCGCTGGCCATATGGAGCAGATCAAAAGCTACGCCCCGCCACAGTCAGATTTGAAGTTTGAACTTCACGGCCGACATCCGCGGGACTTGATCCTCGATGGAGTCGAGCCACACCGAAGCGCCGCACCGTCACGGCGAAAGCATGATTTACCTCAGCAGCCGACAAGACTCGAGGTCAGATTAACCCGCCCGATCTTCAATTCGAGCCGGCCGCGCAGATCGGGACGGATGGCTAGACACCGCCGGGGCTGCAACCTCTACGGCGATAGAGCCAACACCGATCTTGTCCCACATAAAGCTCGCGACCGAGGTGCCGGACTTTTGCTGGACTTCAACCTCCCGCGCCTCCGATCGAATCCGATTGGGCGCCGTCATGGAGTTCACAGCAGCGGACATCTTTCAACTCTCACCTTTTGGCGACATCTTGAGTTCGCCAGTACCTCTCGTTATCGGGAGAGCCCCGCCGGACTGCTGTCGACGGTTGAGATGCGGACGACGAAGAAATTCAAAGCCCACCCACCACCCACTTGGTAGCCGCTGCCGACGATCTAACCGACATGTTAGACTACGACCAAGACATCGACGGTATGGACGACGATGCCGAGACGAATAAGAACCAGCGCCTAACGGCACCGGAAAGCCACCCCAGCTCACAACGATACATGGTGGATACACAAAAGGAAGCGACAATGAGGAAAACGGACGCGGCGGCGACAGCTCCCCAACAAACAAACAAAGCGGCGACGCAAGCGCCGTTCAAGACCGCATCGACAAAAACGGCACCCATACGGACCCGCCCTAGAGCAGGCGGGCAAAGGACGACGACATGTCAACAAGCAGCCACCGACATGAATCGACAAACAATCCGCCCCATGAAGACAACAGTCCGGACAATCTCACGCCGACAAACTATTGGAGCAAATGACTTCCAGAAAGGCTCAGCGCCACGGCGCCAGAGTCTAAAAAGGTAAGCGAAGCTCAAAACAGCGGAAGATGCACTGTGGATCGATGGAGCAAAATATTCAGCACCGCAGACAAGACGGCGATAAATACCAACTAAGAGCTACCCAAAAGAAAGCTACCGCCTGACCGACGAGGAGGCCTTAGAGCCCCCATAATTAAAAAGTAAGAAGGCCACCCGGTCGGATGGATGACCCCACGGCAAAAAGAGAGAGGCGAATGGCGCCGCACAAAAGCCAATATGCGATCCGCATAAGGATTCACATCCAAAGGATGGCCCAGTTAGGTCCATCTATGGGCCAAGAAAGCAGGCTCGTCAAAGCAATGCAACACGCCATAATTCCGACGATCACGGCACACCCAAATATAGGGGCGCCGCACACCCCCTATGTTTCACCGATGAGGTGCTGGATCACAAATTTCCAGCGGGATTCAAACCCGTAAACATAGAGGCATACGACGGAACAACAGACCCTGGAGTCTGGATCGAGGATTACATCCTCCACATACACATGGCTAGAGGAGATGATCTCCACGCCATAAAATACTTACCCCTTAAGCCCAAAGGGCCAGCTCGGCATTGGCTTAAAAGCCTTCCCGAAAATACCATTGGAAGCTGGGAAGAGCTCGAGGACGCAGAACACGCCTAAGATGCGACCCTATCCTAAAGGAACTCAAGGTCCCACTATGATAGAAGCGATCTTGAAGACGCTTGCAAGGTGGATATCATTACATCAACATTACATAATAGTGGGATACATACGTAAGGCATACAATGCCACACTAATACAACATCACATCATATATAAGATCAACATCCCACTACGGATGAAACATAAACAAAACTCAAACAATATCAACCTCGCTATCCCAGTGCCGCCGACCGAACCTATCCCCGATCAAGAAGCGTAAGAAGAACTCAACGCAAGCAAGCATCGCTTCAAGCCATGATCATCGCAGAACCTGTACCTGCAATCGGTGGTGTAGTAATCAGAGCCACGAGGACTCAGCAATCCCATTACCATGGGTATCAAGACTAGCAAAGCTTAAGTAGGAAAGGAAGGGATAAAGTGGTGAGGTTGCAGCAGCAGCTAAGCATATATGGTGGCTAACTTACGCAAATGAGAGCGAGAAGAGAGACAAAGGAACGGTCGCCAACTAGTAATGATCAAGAAGTGATCCTGAACTCCTACTTACGCCGACATAACCCGTAAACCGTGTTCTCCTCTCGATCAACCCCAAAAGAGACACTCACTACACATTACACGGTTGGTGTATTTTAATTAAGATCAACTTCGGTTTTCTACAACCGACATTAACAAATTCCCATCTGCCACATAACCGCGGCACGGCTTTCAAAGTTCAAACCCCGCAGGGTGTCCCAACTTAGCCCATGATAAGCTCTCGCGATCAACGAAGGATATTCTTCTCCCGGAAGACCCGATCAGTCTCGAATCCTGCCACAAGACATTTCGACAAGAATAAAACAAGACCAGCAAAGCCGCCTGGCATACCGGCTAATCCCGATAGGAGCTGCACATATCTCGCTCAGGGCAACACCGATGAGACATCCCACGAGTAAAACCAAACCTCGAGTTGCCACGAGGGGCCCCGCAGCTTACTGTTCGGGCCAGCACTTAGAGAAGCACCGTCCGGGGGCTAATAAAGATGACCTTGGGTTGGCCACCCAAGGGAAAGGTAGGTGGTGGTGAGGCAAATGGTAAAACCAAGGTTGGGCCTTGCCGAAAAGTCTTATTCAAAGCGAACTGTCAAGGGGGTCCCATAAATCACCCGACCGCTAGGGACGCAAAACCGGGAACATAACACCGATATGACGGAAACTAGGGCGCAAGAGTGGAACAAAACACTGCATAAGGCCGAGCCTTCCACCCTTTACCAAGTATATAGATGCATTAATTAAATAAGATATATTGTGATATCCCAACAAGTAAACATGTTCCAACAAGGAACAACATCTCCATGTTCCAACAAGGAACAAACTTCATCTTCACCTGCAACTAACAACGCTATAAGAGGGGCTGAGCAAAGCGGTAACATAGCCAAGCAACGGTTTGCTAGGAAGGGTGCAACAGGTTAGAGGTTCATGCAATTTGGGAGGCTTGAGCAGCAAGTGGTAGGTAACGCAGCATAGCGATAGAACGAAGCAACTAGCATAGCATTGATAGTAATGAGATCCAAGGTGACGGTCATCTTGCCTGAAATCCCGCTAGGAAGAAGAACGAGTCCATGAAGAAGATGAACGGAAGTAGTCGAACGAATCCTCACAATCGCAACATTACCGAACCGAGAAGCAACACCGAAAGAAACAAACAACATGGTAAATGCACAAGCATAAACATGGCATGATGCACAATCAAGTATGATGCATGTCCGTTTAATGAGGCATGGCATGGCAATATCAGAGCGACCGACCTCGACGGTCAAGCCTCTCGTGTTTCTATGCCATCCTCGGATCAAGATGTCGGCACACACAAGACATCAATGTATATATCAAAGTGCAATCACATGTATAAATAACGAAATGATATATACCTCATAAGTCACAGCGAAACATATAGTCGGGTATGGAGTCCCATCAACGCCATCGCAAGTTGAGTGTAGACCGTAACCTCAGATCGCAACTCTTACTCGTCGAGAAAATATCTGCAACATGATACGCTGCAGCTGTAGGTCAGACATTGAATGTACCGCAAGATCACAACATGAATAAATAGATGGTAAAACTATACTATATGCAATTTGGCTTTGTGGCCTCAGATCTGAGTTTTGTTTATGTAAAAGCTGATTTTATTTTCCCTACATCAAAGGAATAAATGAAGTCTGTACTATGGAGTTTTCTATCATGACATGGTTCCGCCAACCGATGTCTCATAGACCAAAATCATCATAAGTTGCCCACAATTAAGTTATCAATCCGTGTTGAGAGTTCCAGATAGATCCAGTCCAGAGGCTCAAATTGTCCGTGAATCGGGACACGGCTAATCGATTAGGTTTAAACCCTCCGCAGAGGTTTGTACACTTTACCCGCAAGATTCGATCCTCTCTTTACGCTCTTGCACTTCAGAGTGTTTGAGAACAAGATGACCAAACATGGTCTTCCAAAGAGTTCCTCCGACCACCGTCCGGACTCAACCCATCCTACCGTAGTTCTACATCTGCTAGTACCGCCCCAGCCAGAGTCACAACTAAGGTCAACCAAGCCGAGCCCATAATGACTTGCGGTTGCACATGTAAGCTTCCGGCATGAAGTATTCTTCCGCCTCTTTGAGTCTGGGTGAAGCTCGCAAGATGTCATGGCGCTTCTCCATGCATCCCGCCAACCACGGTTTCTCCAGGGTGCCCACAACCATCCTTCACCCAAAGAGTGTGTATTGAATTCTTGTCTCGAGTCTTGAAGTCTTGAGGCCTTGAAGATGCAGTCCTTGTAGATTCCATCATGGAGTTGTCGCCATTGACGAGATCCTCCATTCTCACACCACTCCCGAAGCACTCATACCAACCCCGCCTACTATAGCGTAGCATTAAAATAAATAACGCCCCGGCTTGGTAACAGGTGATGGGTTCCTACCTCATGCATACTACTCAACTACAAGGATTCAATAACACTACCGGAGGGATTGTTGCTAAGATGACACTAGATGCAATAAAACACATAGGTATGAAAACATGGTCAAAGTGAACTTGCTCGGTATTACTTGATGAAGATAATAACGCCTCGTAATAAAGACTTGGTAGAACTATTCGTCACCCGCTGAAAATCTATATAGTCAAACATAGCATTCACATAAGCAAACATCCTAGCAAACAATTTTAGCACTCAAATAACAATCAAAACAGCAAGGAAAATCGATAATAAAACTCAAACAAAATCAAAAGAAACTTCAAATAAAACTACAAAGAAAAACTACTAACGAAGATCTATGACTTTGCTACAAACATCTAATATAGTTTTGCCGTAAGTAAAAACTTAACAATAATTAAAATACTAAACTAATAAATTAACAGAAAATAAAATGTAAAATAACTAATTTAACAGAAAGTATTTTTTTCCATAAAATTTTATTTGCAAAAGAAACAAATAAAAAGCTTTTATAAAACTCTAACTATGACCTATAGAAGGTTTCATACAAAACTAAGGAAAATAAATTTTTTAAATAAAATAAATTTTCTCCTGTTGTCTAACAGAAACACAACTAATTTTGTCAAAAGTGAGAAAAGAAATACTTTAAAACTAATAAAACAATAAAGAAAAGCTAAAACAGAACTAATACTAAAACAATACTGTTTTGCTAAAACCTAATTTAAATTAACCTGAAAATAAAATACTAAATACTACTGGATAAACAAAGGTCCTAGAGACCAGGAGCAAAAAGAATCGGTCAAAATAATATTCCTAACTCAAAATATCTCAAATCTAGTGATTTGAGAAAATTCATACAAACACAAATTTAAACTGCTCAAATATGAAATACAATTGAACTAACAGAAACTTCAGCAAATTTGTGACACATAGCAATTGGAATCACTCAAAATACTAAAACTCTAAAAGATATGAATTTTCTAAGATTGCTATTTTCTGAAGAAAATGAATTACGGGATTTCTTTGATCTCACCGGAGTAGTCGCTTGGAGTTGGGGAAGAAGATCGGATCCAATGTTGCGTTGCTCCTAGAGGAAAGGATATCACGGACGGTGGAGAGGAGATCATATAAACCTCAGGAGAGGTCGAGGGCGCGGCGGCGGCACTTGGCGGCGGCGGTGGTGTTGCACTGCTGCTGCTGTGGAGAGGAGCGGAGAGGAGAGGAGAGGAGAGGTGTTGGTTTGATGTGTTGGAGGGGGGGTGCTTGGGTATTTATAGTGGGGAGGGAGGGTTTGCTTGGGGTAGGGGACAAGAAATAGATTAGGATTAGGAAACAAAAGGAAAAGATCTAGAAACAAATCGAATAAACGAAACGGATCAAATCCTACTAGTATTAGGAAAAGGAGCGGTGCTCCCTGGCTTCCCTTGGCGGCGATGGTGTTGGCCTTGTGGCCGGCCGGTGGCAGTGGCGGCTTGGGCCTTTGGCCCAAGGCCATGGATTTTATTTTATTTTAAACAAAATTTTCAGAGAACTAAAATAAAAAACAAAATGACTAAAACTTTTATATAGGCATATAACATACCAAAATTTGCAGAAAAAGATTTTCACAACATGGACATTATTATAGCATTAAATAAAATACACACAAATTTAAATAAAATAAAGAGTGCTTCAGCTCTAATAAAATCCAATAAAAATCATTTTAAAAATACCAAAATGAATTCAAATTTATTTATCTCCAATTTTCTGATGTAGCTAATCATGTTACCCTATTTTCCATGTATTTTATTTTTGGAGAAAATAATTTGAATAAAATCCAAATAACTCCAAATTGAAAAATAATTCCAAAAGGACTTCAATTTGATCCTTTGAAACTCCCAACTCATATTTCATATGTTTTGAAGAAGTCATTTTATCCTCGCCGTGAAAATCACTGAGTTGCATGAAGTTTATGAATTAGAAAATATTTCCAAATGAAATTCAAATATTTTCAACACCCTTTTCATTTAAATGGAAGAAGTCATGTTATCCTCTCTCCAGGGTTTTGTGATGAAAAATATTTGAATTCACGGATATCGAAAGCAAAATAAAAGTTTGGGAAAGTCCTTTATTCCTCTCATTTAACTTTCAAAAGTTTCAAATTTCACTCAATCAATCACACAACAATTCAAACAAACAAACAAATCTATCTATTTATTATAACATTCCAAAATTTAGAATTTTGGGATGTTACAAATCTACCACTTTAAAATGAATCTCGCCCCTAGATTCGGAGAGGCTAGAAAGAAATGGGTTAGGTTTGGGGTCTTCAAAATCCATCGATCGCCTCCGGGTCCTGGGTGCTACCACCCTTAGAAGCATTGTTACGGTTCCATCAAAACTCGATACTCTATCCTTATTGCTGGCAGCGCCGGTCTTCTCAGATATTAAGGATAATTCTTTCTCTCGAGCTCTTCCGGTAGTGGCATAACCTTTTCCTCAATTCTTTTGTCTTTTCATCTTGGTAAGGTTATTCCAGACTGGTCTTCATTGTCGACGGTCCGGGCGCCAATTCTAAACAAATATCGGTATCTCATGGTGGTCAACGATTTATGGTTTCCCGCAGAAAACGGGTCTGGGTTGAACTCACCATATAACCTACGGTTGGCAACAACTGCCGTGTACAAGGAAAAAAATACCTATACCTTTCTAAGGTTTAAACAAGGTTTTGATCGTCGCCTCTACTATAGGTAAGTCACCAGATTTTACCATCCCATATTGCAAAGCTTAATAATAAGAGTAAGTCGGTATGGTGATCAATCCATCCCGCACCCAAATCATTACCTTGTACATGGTTTAGCTTAATCTCGCATTCTAACACTCGGTCATCCTCACAAGCATTGCAGAATTTCTCTTGTCGACGAACCAAGTTCGAAAATCCATTGATTCTCAGCAGCCAAACAAACACCTATCGCTCCTTAACAACTCTCGTGTTTTTGCGTAACCTCCCACGTAAACGTATGCTGATTGGATCATCGATCCGTAGCGACCGACATCGACGGTCAAGCCTCCGTGTTTCTATGCCATCCTCGGATCAAGATGTCGGCACACACAAGACATCAATGTATATATCAAAGTGCAATCACATGTATAAATAACGAAAAATGATATATACCTCATAAGTCACAGCGAAACATATAGTCGGGTATGGAGTCCCGCCAACGCCATCGGCAAGTTGAGTGTAGACCGTAACCTCAGATCGCAACTCTTACTCGTCGAGGAAAATATCTGCAACATGATACGCTTGCAGCCGTAGGTCAGTACATTGAATGTACCGCAACATCACAACATGAATAAACAGATGGTAAAACTATACTATATGCAATTTGGCTTTGTGGCCCTCAGATCTGAGTTTTGTTTATGTAAAAGCTGATTTTATTTTCCCTACATCAAAGGAATAAATGAAGTCTGTACTATGGAGTTTTCTATCATGACATGGTTCCGCCAACCGATGTCTCATAGCCCAAAATCATCATAAGTTGCCCACAATTGTTATCAATCCGTGTTGAGAGTTCCAGATAGATCCAGTCCAGAGGCTCAAATTGTCCGTAACCGGGACACGGCTAATCGATTAGGTTTAAACCTCTCGCAGAGGTTTGTACACTTTACCCGCAAGATTCGATCCTCTCTTTATGCTTCTCGCACTTCAGAGTGTTTGAGAACAAGATGACCAAACATGGTCTTCCAAAGAGTTCCTCCGACCACCGTCCGCACTCAACCCATCCTACCGTAGTTCTACATCTGCTAGTACCGCCCCACCAGAGTCACAACTAAGGTCAACCAAGCCAGAGCCCATAATGACTTGCGGTTGCACAGTAAGCTTCCGGCATGAAGTATTCTTCCGCCTCTTTGAGTCTGGGTGAAGCTCCGCAAGATGTCATGGCGCTTCTCCATGCATCCCGCCAACCACTGGTTTCTCCAGGTGCCCGCCAACCATCCTTCACCCAAAGAGTGTGTATTGAATTCTTGTCTCGAGTCTTGAAGTCTTGAGGCCTTGAAGATGCAGTCCTTGTAGATTCCATCATGGAGTTGTCGCCATTGACGAGATCCTCCATTCTCACACCACTCCCGAAGCACTCATACCAACCCCGCCTACTATAGCGTAGCATTAAAATAAATAACGCCCCGGCTTGGTAACAGGTGATGGGTTCCTACCTCATGCATACTACTCAACTACAAGGATTCAATAACACTACCGGAGGGATTGTTGCAAGATGACACTAGATGCAATAAAACACATAGGTATGAAAACATGGTCAAAGTGAACTTGCTCGGTATTACTTGATGAAGATAATAACGCCTCGTAATAAAGACTTGGTAGAACTATTCGTCACTCCGCTGAAAATCTATATAGTCAAACATAGCATTCACATAAGCAAACATCCTAGCAAACAATTTTAGCACTCAAATAACAATCAAAACAGCAAGGAAAATCGATAATAAAACTCAAACAAAATCAAAAGAAACTTCAAATAAAACTACAAAGAAAAACTACTAACGAAGATCTATGACTTTGCTACAAACATCTAATATAGTTTTGCCGTAAGTAAAAACTTAACAACAATTAAAATACTAAACTAATAAATTAACAGAAAATAAAATGTAAAATAACTAATTTAACAGAAAGTATTTTTTCCATAAAATTTTATTTGCAAAAGAAACAAATAAAAAGCTTTTATAAAACTCTAACTATGACCTATAGAAGGTTTCATACAAAACTAAGGAAAATAAATTTTTAAATAAAATAAATTTTCTCCTGTTGTCTAACAGAAACACAACTAATTTTGTCAAAAGTGATAAAAAGAAATACTTTAAAACTAATAAAACAATAAAGAAAAAGCTAAAACAGAACAAATACTAAAACAGTACTGTTTTGCTAAAACCTAATTTAAATTAACCTGAAAATAAAATACTAAATACTACTGGATAAACAAAGGTCCTAGAGACCAGGAGCAAAAAGAATCGGTCAAAAATAATATTCCTAACTCAAAATATCTCAAATCTAGTGATTTGAGAAAATTCATACAAACACAAATTTAAACTGCTCAAATATGAAATACAATTGAACTAACAGAAACTTCAGCAAATTTGTGACACATAGCAATTGGAATCACTCAAAAATACTAAAAACTCTAAAAGATATGAATTTTCTAAGATTGCTATTTTCTGAAGAAAATGAATTACGGGATTTCTTTGATCTCACCGGAGTAGTCGTCGGAGTTGGGGAAGAAGATCGGATCCAATGTTGCGGTTGCTCCTAGAGGAAAGGAGATTACGGGATGGTGGATAGGAGATCATATAAACCTCAGGAGAGGTCGAGGGCGCGGCGGCGGCACTTGGCGGCGGCGGTGGTGTTGCACTGCTGCTGCTGTGGAGAGGAGCGGAGAGGAGAGGAGAGGAGAGGTGTTGGTTTGATGTGTTGGAGGGGGGTGCTTGGGTATTTATAGTGGGGAGGGGAGGGGTTTGCTTGGGGTAGGGGACAAGAAATAGATTAGGATTAGGAAACAAAAGGGAAAAGATCTAGAAACAAATCGGAATAAACGAAACGGGATCAAATCCTACTAGTATTAGGAAAAAGGAGCGGTGCTCCCTGGCTTCCCTTGGTGCGTGCGATGGTGTTGGCCTTGTGGCCGGCCGGTGGCAAGTGGCGGCTTGGGCCTTTGGCCCAAGGCCATGGATTTTATTTTATTTTAAACAAAATTTTCAGAGAACTAAAATAAAAAAACAAAATGACTAAAACTTTTATATAGGCATATAACATACCAAAATTTGCAGAAAAGATTTTCTACAACATGGACATTATTATAGCATTAAATAAAATACACACAAATTTAAATAAAATAAAGAGTGCTTCAGCTCTAATAAAATCCAATAAAAATCATTTTAAAATACCAAATGAATTCAAATTTATTTATCTCCAATTTTCTGATGTAGCTAATCATGTTACCCTATTTTCCATGTATTTTATTTTTGGAGAAAATAATTTGAATAAAATCCAAATAACTCCAAATTGAAAAATAATTCCAAAAGGACTTCAATTTGATCCTTTGAAACTCCCAACTCATATTTCATATGTTTTGAAGAAGTCATTTTATCCTCGCCGTGAAAATCACTGAGTTGCATGAAGTTTATGAATTAGAAAATATTTCCAAATGAAATTCAAATATTTTCAACACCCTTTTCATTTAAATGGAAGAAGTCATGTTATCCTCTCCAGGGTTTTGTGATGAAAAATATTTGAATTCACGGAGATCGAAAGCAAAATGAAAGTTTGGGAAAGTCCTTTATTCCTCTCATTTAACTTTCAAAAGTTTCAAATTTCACTCAATCAATCACACAACAATTCAAACAAACAAACAAATCTATCTATTTATTATAACATTCCAAAATTTAGAATTTTGGGATGTTACAAATATGCAACAGACAATACTACAAATTAAGTGGAGCTCAATATGCAACGGGTTGCATATTGACAAAACACCACATTGACATATTTAGTTTGATCTCGTCTAGGTACACAACAATATTAAATGTTGTTAAACATGGCAAGAGGTGGAGCATAATTAAACTAACTATTTAGGCAAGTTTAAATGAGGCCGGAAATAAGAAACAACAATTCCGGAAAATCCTCATGAGCAATATTTTAGATTCGGTAATGTTCTGCCCTAAAACATATTTTATTGTTGTTAAACAGGAAAATAAAGTGGACCATGTTAAATTAGGCATTTTCCCACCCCATTTACATATAGAGAACATTTAATTCCGAGTAACGGTTATTTAGTTATGAATTAAATCATTTTAACATGGCATATTAGCAAATTTAAATAAACAGCAAGTTAAACATTTTAACATGGGATGAAAATGGCATATTATTAATCTACACAATTTTCTAAGCATTTTACATGTATAAATTATTTTAAACCGATGCACAGTTTGAGAGATATTAAATGCATGAAGTTTAGGACTTTTTCGCCAATATGAAAATCATCGAATAAAGCTAAATCATGGATCTGAAAAAAACGACACGGGCCAAATTCCATCGGGCGCAGGACATGGGGAGGGGCTGAAGGGCGCCACCCATGGGCTCTTGGTCTGGCCGAGAGGAGGAGGCCTGCCGGGGGGGGGGGCGCCTGGAGGGAGTTGGGCTCGGCGCAGGCTGCGGCTGCGGAGACCCACGCGGAGGGCGCGCTGGAGATCGCTGCCCTCCTCTCGCTGCTGCAGAGGCAGGAACGGGCGCGGGACGAGGGAAGCCGACGGCGGGCGAGGGATGGCGGAGGAGGCCGATCCGTGAGGGAGGCCGGATCCGGCGCCGGGTTCCGCTTCGCGGGCGGCGGCGGTAGGGGAGCCTCGGCGGCGACGAAGGCCATGGCGGCGTCACCGCGAGGAGAAGAGAGAGACCGAGGTGAGCATGAGAAGGGAAGGAGGAGAAGGGAGATATGAGGAGGCGGGCTCCGCCCGGCGCTGGCGCCGGGCGCAAGGGTTGCCGAGGGACGAAGACGGCGACGGGCCGGGCGGACGCGGCGCCCGCGACGAATGACGAGGTACCGGGTCGTGCGAGGGAGCAGGGACGGCGCGGCAAGCGCCGGGAGGGCGGCGGCGCTGCTCCTCCGGCCCAGATCTGCCCGGGCGGCCTGCTATGGGCCGGAAGGTGGGAGGAGGTCAGGCGCGGGAGCCAGGCCACATGGCGGGCGCCGCTGGCTCTGGGGCGGATGGCGGCGGGCGCCTAATGGCGATTTGCCAAGGGCGAGCAGGAGCTGGAGGGCGCGAAATGGAGGAGGAGGGGTTAGGGCGACCAGATTTGGAAGGAGGGGGTTTAAATAGGAAAGGGGGGCTAGGGTTTAGTTTTTGGGGTTTTGAGCCCTCCGATCTCGATCGGGCGGTTCCGGACGCGAGGGGGTTAGGTGGGCTGCAGGTGGGTTGTGACGAGAGGGTCTGGACTGAGGGGAGAGAATAGAAATGCAGCCCGGCAACTGTTTCCGGAGACCGAAAACGTCCGACGAAGGTACCGCAACGGCACCGCTTATGTTCAACGGTTAATATCGATGGACTCGAATGCGATTTAAACTTGACAGCGGCCTGTCTACACTATAATAAGACCGCATGACAAGTTGCAACCCATTCCGAGAACATTTTTATGCCACTTATAAAATGATATTTCGAGGTAAGGCGCGCGC
Organism: Aegilops longissima; assembly: GCA_021605205.1. Lineage (NCBI taxonomy): Eukaryota > Viridiplantae > Streptophyta > Magnoliopsida > Poales > Poaceae > Aegilops > Aegilops longissima. The sequence continues at coordinate 62,417 of JAHIAM010008059.1, read as the reverse complement.
GGCGAGTGTATCGGGCTCGAACGACAACGGAGAGAACTGACGAACATTTAACGGATGCAAGTTTTGAAAACATGCGGATGAAATGCAGATGATGCCATGAGATGAAATGCAAGACATGAACAAAATGCAAAACAAAACACAAAACCCAACCACGAAGGAAATAATAATAACACATCTCCTAAAAGGCAAGAGTTGAGTTACCGATATAGAAAGTTGTATCCGGCGCTATAACACTCCACCACTACGAGAGGATCTCGCCCCGAGATCTAGGATGGCACCGAGCGAAAAGGAAGAGGAAGAGAAGAGGTAAAACTAAGTTGCTTCTCCGACAAACGAAAGTGAAACCAATGAACCTTGAGAGGTTGAGCAATTTAAAAGAAAGAGTACAACAGAGATGAACGAGATTGCAAACAATCCGTAGAAAAGAGGAACAAGGAATATTACGAGAACTTGATGGTTGAAAGACATGGAAATAAGAGTTTAATGGACAAGATAGAATTCAAACCACTCCGTTAAAACAAGATGAGAGAGGAAGAATGATATAATTTGGGCAGCACTGACTGTAAATGGAAGGAATTGAACATGAACTTGACAAGATGAGAGGATACTTGATGAGATCAACAACACACTACCTCCGAAACTATTGAAAGAATGGCACAAGGGGTAAGAAAGATTTCAGACAGCTCTCCGGTTGAGGAAGGAGGCAAAACCTGATAAGATGAGAAAACTTGAATGGATGACACAACACTCCGGTTAAATGAATAAGCAAGGAAAATAACATGATCCTCACAATTCGAGATGATGAGTGAAGAGAGCAACATCACCATGCCTCCGGAAGAAAGAATAGAAAATAGATCATTGAAATAGAAGAATGGAGAAGAAAATGCCAACTTCTACCACAATTGAATTTGGAAGGCATCCTTGCAAGAAGGTTAGAATATAGTTGGAATGAATAGAACGAAGAATGAAACCAACATCTCCTACCATAATTGAATTTGAACGAGCATCCTTACGAAGTAGGATTGAACGGAGTTGTTTGAAAAACAACAACGGTAAGAATAAGCTTGTAGCGGGCTTATGGAAACATCTCAAAATTATGAGATGAGCTTCTGCCACCAACGGAAAGAAATGATCGGATTGATATCCGCAAGGAGACGAGAAACTTATTTCACCGGGAGGACAAATGAAAAACTTGGGTCATTTATAAGCACCATGAATAACAACAATCCTTAGGGAAAACTTTAGGTGAAATATAACCCAAGATAACTCCAATGAAGAGATTGATGGATTTAAATACCTCATTCTTGACAACATGTGAATCATGAAGCATGAAGGGAAATTATCAAGAATGACATAACACCACCTCAAAAGATAAGGTAGAAAGAATTGCACTTCGGAATGCAAGAGGAAGAATACTTGAACTCCTCAAAACAAAACATGTGTTGAGCACCATGTTTATTTGGAAATATGGCTTCATGGATCATAAATTCGAGAGAAAATTGAAGAACAATTGAAGAATGAAAAGAATCCTTGATGAACCATCATGTAGATCTACCATGAAGAACTCCGTAATAGAAGGATGATAGAAAGAAAGAGAGGTTGACAACACAAGGTGAAGCCTTGCAATAAATTTAGATGGAGCTTTATACACGATAATGCGGAAAACTTGGAACTCCGGAAAAAGAATAGATGAAACACTAGAACCAAGAATTGTGACATGATGAACAACTCTTGGAAAGAAAGAATTAATCACTTGGATGAAACAAGAACAAGAATTATGTCATGCATATCCTTCATCAATTTAAATTGATGACAAGCAAAGGATTTGGCAAACTACTTATTCTCGTAGAAAGGATTAAGAGAGATATAGCGCAAACTTGAGAAGCTATTGATGGAACCACCGGTGAAATTTGGAAACAACGAATGATTAAAGTGATAATCAAGGAAAAAGAATCTTGAACGAACCACCGTAAGAATTAAAAATGAACATAGCAAAGGCACAATTCACCGGGAAGAATTGAAAATGAACGAAGAAAAGGAACTAATCACGAAGGAATTAGAAATGAACGAAGATACTTGAGAGAATTTAAAAACAAGAGAATGAAGAGATCATGAACTGATTAGAGGATATTTGAAAGATCCACCGGTAAGATTTGGAGAATGATAGCTACACGCTGAGAATGAAGAATTATGACATGATGGCCTATGGAAAAAAAAATGGGAACAACTCATGAAAACTCCGGATGGTGAAAGGAATTCTACAATCGAAAACAATTGTGAGGATGGCACGGCTAGAACCATGAATCTTGAAGAGAATGGAGCAAGATTAAAGAGAAACTCTTCTTTGATCTTCAAATGTTGATAATGATGATGAGAACCACCATGAATTGTTGAGATACTCCGGGAGAATTAAAAAAAAGGAAAGGTTGAGCCAAAGATGAAAATAATTTGAAAACGACCTTGGAGAAGGCATGTGACTGATGATAATTCATTCTTACGTCAAACTTCGAAAAGAATTTGGAATAGCTCCGGAATAATTAGAAGAGTCAGGTAAGATCCTGGGAAAAAACCTGTGGGTTAGGGCCCACTAAAAGAAAACCACCATTGAACAATTTCTTGAAATAAAGATTGCACCGGTAGAATTAAATGGCTTGAATGAGATAACAATCTTGAAATAACTTGAACGGATTAAGAATGGGAACACGAATCTTCTTAGATATCTTCAGCACTCCGGAACAAATGAATGGCGAGAAGTGAATGATTAAGAGGTGCATCGGCATGAGAAAGCATTAGAAACGAGGAAAAGAATATGATGAATATCGAAAGCTTGAATTGGATCCACCGGAGAAGAAACAACAATGAAGGATGATGAACTTGAAACTGTTGGGCATCTTCATGGAAAATCACCGGATAAGAACATTGATTGAAAAGAATGAAGAGGCTTCACATGAATAAATGGATACTTGATTAAAATATATAAGTCCTTGAAGAAAAGGGTGGAGGGCGGAAAACAAAACAACTTGGGACGGTGAAACAAACACCGCTAGAAAACTAAGAAGTGATCTTGCTAATGTTGAAATGATCGGATCCACTTAAAGAGAAGCACGCCGTTGGAAAAGAATTAACATGACGACCTCGATGATCAAGAAGGATTAGCATCCACCTAGAAATATGAGAACACCATTTAGGAAAGGTATGGAATCAACACTTGACATTGAAGCAACTCAATACCACAAAACAAAACAAAACAAAGGATTGGCTTCAATAATGAGCCGAACAAACACATGATAGAGATTTCGCCCAAAGTGTTCGTGGTGGGGCCCACACGGACACGACGATAGCGGACGCCACGAATGACAAACAAGACGCCCCGAATCAGCATAGCCAAGGATTCTTTAAGACGCCGCGACCATCAGAATCGACCGTGAATGGGCGGACCACTAGACGTTGAACCCCAATCTCAAATCATACATCCGCCGGAAAGATATCCCGTAAGCTACTAGAATTCCCACCTATAAACTCCCAAACTTTCTGGTTATGCAATCAGGTGTTGGGGATACAGGGACACAAAATATATCACCCAAACTAATAATACCTAGATCCAAATTGATCCATCTCACAACACATAACCAAGAAAACTCCGAAATCGTGTACCTCGACCTTCAAAAGCATCCGTTATACGAAGTCATGGCAATACTCCCGAGCTCGCCTCAAGATCAAGTTATCGGGTTATCTCACCAACAACTGCATAAAAGAGATTTCGATGTCGGCAAAGCTCGTATTCCAGAATCGCAACGATAAAATTGTGACGACAACACCGGAGCTCAACTCCGGGACACCGCCACAACCCCTAAATGTCGAGGCACCAAGAACAATGTTCTCGCCACAAAACCATCGAACGATTCCAAGATACCCGCGTGATCCTAAAAAAAATATCGTGAAATTTGAGGAGAGGAAAGACAAAACATCTACGCCAGAGACCTCACCAGAGCGATTTAAGGACCGAGGAGTAAAAAGAATCCTACTCCGATATATATAATCCTAAGACTCAAAATAGTTTTCTTCTAGGCTCAACAACGCCAACAAACAAGGGGGCTCCTAAGGTCGGTCGAGGCTCGATACTAACTTGTCACGCCTAAGATGTGACCCTATCCTAAAGGAACTCAAGGTCCCACTAAGGATAGAAGCGATCTTGAAGACGCTTTGCAAGGTGGATATCATTACATCAACATTACATAATAGTGGGATACATACATAAGGCATACAATGCCACACCTAATACAACATCACATCATATATAAGATCAACATCCACTACGGATGAAACATAAACAGAAACTCAAACAATATCCACTCGCTATCCCAGTGTGCCGACCGAACCTATCCCCGATCAAGAAGCGTAAGAAGAACTCAACGCAAGCAAGCATCGCCTCGCCCATGATCATCGCAGAACCTGTACTCGCAACGGTGGTGTAGTAATCAGTGAGCCACGAGGACTCATCAATCCCATTACCATGGGTATCAAGACTAGCAAAGCTTAAGTAGGAAAGGAAGGATAAAGTGGTGAGGTTGCAGCAGCTGCTAAGCATATATGGTGGCTAACTTACGCAAATGAGAGCGAGAAGAGAGACAAAGGAACGGTCGTCAACTAGTAATGATCAAGAAGTGATCCTGAACTCCTACTTACGCCGACATAACCCGTAAACCGTGTTCTCCTCTCGATCAACCCCAAAAGAGACACTCACGGTTACGCACACGGTTGGTGTATTTTAATTAAGATCAACTTCGGGTTTTCTACAACCGACATTAACAAATTCCCATCTGCCACATAACCGCTGGCACGGCTTTCGAAAGTTCAAACCCCGCAGGGTGTCCCAACTTAGCCCATGATAAGCTCTCGCGATCAACGAAGGATATTCTTCTCCCGGAAGACCCGATCAGTCTCGAATCCTGCCACAAGACATTTCGACAAGAATAAAACAAGACCAGCAAAGCCGCCTGGCGCCGGCTAACCTCGATAGGAGCTGCACATATCTCGCTCAGGGCAACACCGGATGAGACATCCTACGAGTAAAACCAAACCTCGAGTTGCCACGAGGGGGGCCCCAGCTTACTGGTTCGGGCCAGCACTTAGAGAAGCACCGTCCGGGGGCTAATAAAGATGACCCTTGGGTTGGCCGACCCAAGGGAAAGGTAGGTGGTGGTGAGGCAAATGGTAAAACCAAGGTTGGGCCTTGCGAAAAGTCTTATTCAAAGCGAACTGTCAAGGGGGTCCCATAAATCACCCGACCGCTGTTAGGGACGCAAAATCCGGGAACATAACACCGATATGACGGAAACTAGGGCGGCAAGAGTGGAACAAAACACTGCATAAGGCCGAGCCTTCCACCCTTTACCAAGTATATAGATGCATTAATTAAATAAGATATATTGTGATATCCCAACAAGTAAACATGTTCCAACAAGGAACAACATCTCCATGTTCCAACAAGGAACAAACTTCATCTTCACCGCAACTAACAACGCTATAAGAGGGCTGAGCAAAGCGGTAACATAGCCAAGCAACGGTTTGCTAGGAAGGGTGCAACAGGTTAGAGGTTCATGCAATTTGGGAGGCTTGAGCAGCAAGTGGTAGGTAACGCAAAGCATAGCGATAGAACGAAGCAACTAGCATAGCAATGATAGTAATGAGATCCAAGGTGACGGTCATCTTGCCCGAAATCCCGCTTAGGAAGAAGAACGAGTCCATGAAGAAGATGAACGAAGTAGTCGAACGGATCCTCACAATCGCAACATTACCGGAACCGAGAAGCAACACCGAAAGAAACAAACAACATGGTAAATGCACAAGCATAAACATGGCATGATGCACGCATCAAGTATGATGCATGTCCGTTTAATGAGGCATGGAATGGCAATATGCAATGCATAATACTACAAATTATGGAGCTCAATATGCAACGGGTTGCATATGGACAAAACACCACATTGACATATTTAGTTTGATCTCGTCTAGGTACACAACAATATTAAATGTTGTTAAACATGGCAAGAGGTGGAGCATAATTAAACTAACTATTTAGGCAAGTTTAAATGAGGCCGGAAATGAGAAACAACAATTCCGGAAAATCCTCATGAGCAATATTTTAGATTCGGTACTGTTCTGCCCTAAAACATATTTTATTGTTGTTAAACAGGAAAATAAAGTGGACCATGTTAAATTAGGCATTTTTCCACCCCATTTACATATAGAGAACATTTAATTCCGAGTAACGGTTATTTAGTTATGAATTAAATCATTTTAACATGGCATATTAGCAAATTTAAATAAACAGCAAGTTAAACATTTTAACATGGGATGAAAATGGCATATTATAAATCTACACAATTTTCTAAGCATTTTACATGTATAAATTATTTTAAACCGATGCACAGTTTGAGAGATATTAAATGCATGAAGTTTAGGGACTTTTTCGCCAATCTGAAAATCATCGAATAAAGCTAAATCATGGATCTGAAAAAACGACACGGGCCAAATCCATCGGGCGCAGGACATGTGGGAGGGGCTGAGGGCGCCACCCATGGGCTCTGGGCCCGGCCGAGAGGAGGAGGCCCAAGCTGGGGGGGCGCTGCTCGAGGAGTTGGGCTCGCAGTGCGGCCAAGGAGACCCACGCGGAGGGGCGCTGCTGAGATTGCCGCCCTCCTCGCCGCTGCAGAGGCAGGAACGGGCGCAAGGGACGAGGGAAGCCGATGGCGGGGCGAGGGATGGCCGGAGGAGGCCAGATCCGGTGAGGGAGGCCGGATCCGGCCGGGGTTCCGCTTCATGGGGCGGCGGGCGGGGGGAGCTCGGGCGATTTAAGGCTACATGGGCGGCGGCTCGAGAGGAGAAGAGAGAGACCGAGGTGAGCATGAGAAGGGAAGGAGGAGAAGGAGATATGAGGAGGCGGGCTCCGCTGGCGCGAGCGCCGGGCAAGGGTTGCCGAGGGACGCAAGACGGCGACGGGCCGGGCGACGCGGCGCCGGGCGACGAACGACGAGGTACTGGGTCGGGCGAGGGAGCAGGGACGGACGCAGCGAAGGCCGGGAGGGCGGCGGCGCTGGCTCCTCCTCCGGCCCAGATCTGGCCTGGGCGGGCCTGCTATGGGCCGGAAGGTGGGAGGAGGTGGGCGCTGGGAGCCAGGCCACATGGCGGGCGCCGTTGGCCTCGGGCGGCGGATGGCGGCGGGCGCCAATGGCGATTTGCCAAGTGGCGAGCAGGAGCTGGAGGGCGCGAAATGGAGGAGGAGGGGTTAGGGCGACCAGATTTGGAAGGAGGGGGTTTAAATAGGAAAGGGGGCTAGGGTTTAGTTTTTGGGGTTTTGGAGCCCTCCGATCTCGATCGGGCGGTTCCGGACGCGAGGGGTTAGGTGGGCTGCAGGTGGGCTGTGACGAGAGGGTCTGGACTGAGGGAGAGAATAGAAATGCAGCTCGCAACTGCTTCCGGAGACCGAAAACGTCCGACGAAGGTACCGCAACGGTACCGCTTATGTTCAACGGTTGGGCTATCGATGGACTCAGATATGATTTAAACTTGACAGCGGCCTGTCTACACTATAATAAGACCGCATGACAAGTTGCAACCCATTCGCAAATTTTCAGGGACTTATGTCCGCCCCGGATGCGCATTTATCTAAGTCACATAACTCAACAGCCCGGAGAGTCAGCCCGAAAATTCGGAACAGGTTCCTTACTAAAAGAACCAAATAGTCGATCGTCCGGACGCCAAGCCTTAGCAGCTTTCAAACACAACGTCCGAGACGAATGGCTCGCCAGACACCTCGCCAAGAAAAGCCAAGAACAATGGCCGCATTAACAAGTTTCATGACCCGCTTATGCTGGAGAAGACAGCTGGCTGGTTGATGCAGTACCAGCGACCCGAGTACATCCGAAACCAGGGATGGAAATGGGAAATCACGACGCAGAAAAGATCAGCGCCGGAACAAAGAAAATGGCCCAAATAGTACGGCGGTCAACGCCGGATTCAAAAGCTCTCGCCGAACAACAAAACACTGCCCTAAAGGATAACAGCGACGAGCTATCCAACCTAAACACGATTCTCGGACAGACTGTGTCAAATACATGGTACCTCCGGAAGCTCGCAAACCATACCCACGGAGATTGTTGGGTCTTCAAGCAGTCCGGCCGACTTAATGCCGAACACAAGGGGCTCGACACACCAAGGGAAAATGATGACGAGCACCACAAGCAGAGCCCCGGAAAACAAAAGAATTTCCCACAAAAGGTCAAAACAGTAAACTCACTTCACGTGATCAAAGGGAAAAACAGAGCGGCGCCCACTAAAAGGCGCGCCGCACATTGGTTGTCAAAACCAATCACCTTCGACCATCAGGACTATCCCGATAATATCCGGAACGCAGGATGGACTACCTTGATATTGGATCCTATAATCGACGGATTCCAATTTACACATGTCCTCATGGATGGCGGCAGTGACATAAACCTGATATATCAGGACACAATCCGCAGGATGGGGATAAACCCAACCAAAATTCGCCGTAGCAACACCTCCTTTAAAGGAGTACTGCCAGCCCATACGCCTCCACGGGCTCCATACTGCTAGAAGTTGTGTTTGGTTCATCCGACAACTTCCATCGCGAAAGGTTACTCTTCCATGTCGCCCCGTTTAAAGGTAGCCATCAAGCACTATTGGGACGCGAGGCTTTCGCCCGCTTTAACGCAATACCGCATTATGCATCCCTAACACTTAAAATGCCCGGTCCACGCGGCATCATCTCCTTAAAAGGAAGTATTAAGTATTAAGTGTTACTCGAGCACGGGAAAACGGGAGACTGCCTTGACAGCCCCGCAGCTATCCGGCTCTGCTAGGCAAAGAACCTGAATTGGTCATTCAAACCCCGGACACGGCTAGACGAGTCCGGCACCTACTTGCGGCATACCCCCATACGAGGGGCCGCATGCATGTATAACAAGAGACAATAAAGCTCCATCTTATTCACTTATTCGAACCGTACTTCGTTTATTTAATATTAAGTACATTTTTCGCACGATCCTTTTCTTTTCAAACTAAGTTCCTCTCTTTACAGATGAACAACGTATACACCCGGCCCGTGATACGCCACAACAGAGACACAAAGCAGACGCAGTAGGGACCCGTGGCAAGGATTCTTTTCAGATTAAGACCCTCGTAAACCTTTTTTCACTGCTCTTGTTGATATACATCCCCAGTTCCTTAAATATAACCGAGGAGGAGGCTGGTGCTTTGGCATTGGCCGCACCAGAATTTTTATGCTGCACTGACACAAAGGGCTTAGGGCCTTATTTTGCCCATTTTCATAAAGACCGAATACCTTAGGGAGTATTCGCGCCTCGAAGTTAGGGCCTTATATGCATCAGCTCCAATCATGTCTTTGGTCAAATGTTGGGCTGTCTGCCTCTGTGTTTTGCTGCCTTACGCCCGCTTTCACGGCTAACGCGGCACCAAGAGAACTATCGCGATTGTGCCCGGTTCGCCAGGCGAAGCGAGCACCTCAAGAGAGAAAGCCAAAACTGGCTGTCATGATATAGCGAGACCGGTCAACCACTCGATGACTCATCGAATGTTTAGAATTCCTCCGCATTAACGAAGGACCGGTTTTCGTCAGCACATACGCACTTCGGATTCGGGAGAGTGCGGTGCCTGTGGGCTATATAGTAGCCCCACCTCAACTCCTCCGCTAAGTGAAAGTGATAATGACTCACAGAATGTTTAGAATTCCTCCGCATTAACGAAGGACCGGTTTTCGTCAGCACATACGCACTTCGAATTCGGGAGAGTGCGGTGCCCCTGGGGCTATATAGTAGCCCCACCCTCGAACTCCTATGGCTAAGTGAAAGTGATAAAGCATTATAGTCCGTTGCCTGGTTTGCTACGCTACCACCTCGCTAACAGGACCAAGACGTTGTATTATGTGAAAATTGCTTTTTTGCAAATACCCCGCACTATGTGCGTGGGGCTGAAGCCAAGGACTGCCATCTTTCAGGTTATATACACATATACATAAACGGCCGCACAGGAGTAGTTTACTACTTGAACGCACAAGTATAAAAAGCACTTATATTACATTGAAACAACGCTTTCACAAATAATACATGTCATTCAAACATAATATCCTTCGAGCATCGCGCCTCTATTAAACGAGCGCCCGGCAGACTTCTTCAAAGTAGTGCTCGGCAGGTACTCGCCTCCGTCCAATCTCGGGATGCAACGCTGGGCCTTCATCTCTGCCCAAGATGTCTTCACACGGCAAGAGCCATCCGCGCCCCTCAATACATGTCGATCGCTTCATCGCTGATACGCTGCACCGCTTCCAAGAAACTGCTGCACTACACGAAAATAGCTTTCGCTGGGGTCCGTCCGCCACAAGTGAGTCAAGACATGCTTCATGGCCAATCCGACAATCGATTCAGCTCGCCCACTCGCCAACCGATCGGTCAGCGGCAGAGGACGCCCGACTATGGAATTGCGACCAGTATAGCTCTTCCCTTTTGTGCCCTTTCCGCCCCTAAGTGCTCAACCGTGTCCACAACCGCCAAGTCCATATAAGCATCCTCTCAACTCCATAATTTATCCAACGGAGCATACTTTGATCTGATATTTCTCCGATCGTAAACGGTTTTCCAGCCGCAATTGCCCCGGCCCGACTCAGCTCCTCCTTGGCAGCTCTCAAAGCCGATTGGGCATTCTTGGTTTCGCGGCGCCTTCTTTAGGCCCTCCTGTTCCGCTTTGATGCTCTTTTTCAAGAACCTCGCAGCGATCGGTAGCATTCCTTAACCTTTTGGCCATCTCGCCATCTCCTCTTTGCTTCGGCAAAGGAGCAGCCCGCTCAGCTTCTAGCTCTTCGCCGCTTTTAAAGCAGCCGACATTACTCCTGGCTTGCTCTTTCGCCGGGCAAGTTCTGCCCGCAGCTCCTCAACGGCAGCGCACCATCTGCATTAAAGCATACAAGCAGTAAGACATGGGCGCCAAGCTCCCTTAACAGGTGTCCGTGATAGAAGTCGATACCTTGTGACTCATCAAACCGCTTATTGACCAGCACGATGTCCGTGATCCGCCTCGCTAGTTGCCGCTTAGTTCAAGATATTCATCAGTCCGCTGGCCTCCGGACGCCCGCCACCTGTTTAGGAGCGCGATATGTTATAATCGAGATTTGATCTCAGCACGTCAATTTTTGACAACATACCGAGTCTCGTGGGCTACTATCTATACATGGCGATTTTATATGCATAACTCGCCGCAGGTACATCATTTTTTTATGCATTCAAACCCGCCAAGAAGCTTCGACGGCTTCATGCAATCCGCTCATGGATGCATTTTTCAATCACCGCACTCCATTAGAGCACGGTGATCTTCTGAGATAGCCGCCGCCCGAGCAAATCCTCAGCCTCCTCCAACGCACACCACTTGGCGCTGACCTTCCGCCCCGCCGGACTTGGGGAACCTCTGCGACGACACCTCCGTGTCGTCCGCTTACATGAGGGTGCGACAGGTGGAGGCGTTCGCCTCCATCATCTCCGAAGAAGATCCTCAAGACGAGCTCACGAGAAGGGCTGAGATCCGAACTACAAGGTACAATTTCGTTATCTTCATAAATAAATACAGGATGTTCCTTATTTACAAGACCCTTCGCTTTTACTTACGGCTCATTGAGGGCTGATCCCTTGGGGAAATAGTGCGGCTGGGTTACTTCCCAGCACCGGACTCTCCGACGAAGATTCCTTCCTTTCTTTGAGGCCTTGACCTCCGGATCTTCCAAGCGGTCCTCTTCTCTCCTCGGAAGGTGGGACTCTTAATCCTCCTTCCTTGATAGCCTCCTTCAGAGAGGCAGTTGCTCCCCGCCCTCCCTTCGCCTTCTTCAAAAGGCGCGACCTTCAACATATTGGTCAACATGGGATTCGCGTGGTCTCCGGAGGGAGCCGACACCTTATCAACTTTGCCTTGGCTATCCACTCCTGCTCAAGAAACAACTCCTTTAAAGGGCATATATGTATAATAAATGAATGAACAGCTTGTCCGGTTACAGGACTACTTACTTGAGCATCCGGGCGATTGCAGCTTAGTCCTGCGGCCCTCGGTCAAGTCCGGACACTTCTCTCGTGATCCAAGAACAGTTTATACATCTCCACGGGCGCCGTGCCCATAAAATTTTGAGAGCTCATGGTCCCTCCGGATTGAATTCCCACAGCGGAGGGGGCGACGCTTGAGGCTGAAGACGCCGGATCACAATAACATGCGCCATCGCAACCATATTGATCCTCTTCCCGGAGATCTCGAATACGGCCCTGCAGCAGGGAACGCCCTGGACGACCCCACCGAGCCCCTTGTTGACCCATGACGCCAGCCGCTGTGGTGGACCTGAGCGGAGGGCAGGAGCGCCGCCATTTGGTGCCCCTAGAACGGTGATATAAAACCACTCTGCTGCCATAAACCAAGCTCCTCTTGAAAAGAGCCTCGGCCACGGAGCACCAGTGCATTTGCTTATGACCGCCCCTCCGCACTGCTTGTTGCCCTTGATCGCCTTTGGTTCCACCTTGAAGGTCTTGAGCCACAATCCAAAGTGAGAGGTAATATGGAGGAAGGCCTCACATACAACAATGAATGACGAGATATGGAGGATGGACTCCGGATTCAAGTCATGGAAATCAGGCCCATAATAAAACATGAGCCCCCGCACAAAAGGGTCCGCTGGAAGCCTAAACCCCGACGGAAGTGAGACACGAACACCACGTTATCGTCGGGCTCAGGAGTGGGAATGACCTGCCCTGGAGCAGGCAGCCTATGCGAGATCTCGCCGGTTAGATACCTGGCGTCTCGTAGCTTTAGCACGTATTCTTCTGTAACGGAGGAAGACATCCATCGGCCGTGCGGGTCGGAGCCGAACATCGTCGAAAGTCCGAAGCGCCTGAATCTGAAGCTTTGGGTGTTGGAACTCGAAGCGCGAGGCGAACTCGATGGAGGGTGTAAAGAGAAGAGGGCCTTGGTCTCACTATAAAGAGGTCGAATAATAAGAGCCCACCCCGTGGTCGATTAGGACTCGCCTTTGATAGAGAAGGCAGGCCAACGGGCACGGTTGGGTTACCCATGTCCGTATTGATGAGAATCCCGGAATAAGGGGGCACAATCTACGCTTTGATAAGACGTGCCCAGGAAACCGCCTCGCTAAACACGCTGAAGTGGAACGATAAAAAACGATTCATATGAAGGCCTGGCCATGGTGTGATGTCACGCCGCGGAATACGTCAGCAGATCTGTGCGAAAATTATTCTCTCTACGGTGTTATGTGGAACTTGTTTTGCAGAGCCGGACACTATCCTGGTGTTCACAATCTTCTATAAATTATTTGGAGGAAGAACCCGCCTTGCAATGCCAAGACAATATGCGCGCGGACCCATCGTCATTGAAGCCTGGTTCAGGGCTACCGAGGAGTTCCGGACTAGGGGTGTCCGGATAGCCAACTATCATCATCGGCCGGACTCCAAGACTGTGAAGATACAAGATCAAGACTTCGCCCCGTGTCCGGATGGGACTTTCCTTGGCGTGGACGGCAAGCTTGGCGATACGGATATGTAGATCTCCTACCATTGTAACCGACTCGTAACCCTAACCCTATCCGTGTCTATATAAACCGGAGGGTTTTAGTCCGAGGACTAACAACAACAACCATACCATAGGCTAGCTTCTAGGGTTTAGCCTCTTTGATCTCGTGGTAGATCCACTCTTGTAACACACATCATCAATATCAATCTAGCAGGACGTAGGGTTTTACCTCCATCAAGAGGGCCCGAACCTGGGTAAAACATCGTGTCCCTTGTCTCCTGTTACCATCCGCCTAGATGCACAGTTCGGGACCCCCTACCCGAGATCCACCGGTTTTGACACCGACAGCTGCTTCGTCAGAGCAGATTGATGAAGAAATTGAAGTGGAAGCAATCCCTTCAACCCCAATCATTTCCTCGCCTATGCCTCAGTTCACAGCTGAAGAGGCCGGCGTTGAGGAAATTGAAGAAGATGTGGATATTGGAAGCACAACGCCAGTGATGAACGATGACTTTTGGGAAAGTCAGCATCCAAATTCTCCACTCTTCACCCCAATCCAACAGATTCCTCAGTCCCCTGCTCCAACAGTTCAAATGGGCTCTGAAGAAACTCATCCCACTTCATCTGTCCATGAAGAAATTCCAGCCACTAGCGCTGATGAACCTCTGCCGCTGATCCTCGATCGCACTCAGAGAGGAACAAGAAATTCTCACCAAGAACCTGAGATTGCGATTCTAGAGGTCGTGATGCAACTCATCGACACTCCACCGCCAAAGCCAAAGAATCCTTCTCAACAAAGCAAAAGTTCAAGGCTGAAGATTTCTTCACGAGCACGTATTCTTCATCGACATAATCCATATGATTCTGCTCGCATAAGGAAGAGGCGTTTCTGGACTGCCAGTCAAGCCAATTTCTATTCCTCAATGCTCTTCAACAAAGGCAAAGTCTTCGATCATCCACATATTCCTCATGTGGACATGGAGTCTCTGCCAGGCTTCGAGCCAGTCCTCTGTGTTCTTCACGACGCAGGACTTTTGAATTTCTGCACTGACATCTATGATTGGAATGAAGAACTCATTCTTCAATTCTATGCAACGCTGCACATCACCGGAGACGCTGAAGACGTGAACTCATGGGTGTTAGACTGGATGTCTGAAAATACTCACTACAAGGCACCAGCAACTGAATTGCTTCGTGCTCTACCACTCAGTCCTCCCCTTGATGGTGCTCATTGTATCTACAACGAACCTGAGCTTTCTAATCACTATATGCAAGTGCTGATGAAGCCTTTGAAGCCAGGGCAGGCCCCAAGAACCAAATTCCTCGTCAAGGAATTATTGTATGTGCCTCGGACTGTCTATCGGATTCTAACGAAGACAATGAGTCCTATCAAAGGCCACGACTCAAATGATGAAGAAGTCGTTGGCATCATGAAGAATATGCTTTTCAATATCATTCATGGCGTTCCCGTCAACTTCCATGATTTCTTCATGAGGACTCTAGCAAACATTGCTATGTCACCATTTGAGCTGAAGCCTTATGCGCCTTGGATAATGATATTCATCAGGACAAGGTCTTCACTCAATTACAAGGCTGATACTCTGAACCACTTCAGCTACTTGCCTCCAATTGAAGTCCTCAAACAGACATTTTCCTCAGCTGATGACAAGGGCAAGGCAACTGCTGTGATCGATGAAGGCACTCGTCCATTGGATGGTCAGCTTCGCAAAGCTGCATCCTACTCCACCAATGATGACTCTTCCACACATGACTCGCCAAGAAATACCTCAGCCAAGCAAAGTCCACAAGCCACAAAGACCTGTGGTGATGACTGATCGTGAGTTACTCCTCAGTCTTCATCAGAAGGTTGATCGCAATCATAAATGGGTCAAGCGTCAGTTTGGTTCAATTCTTCACAACATGTCATCTACACACAATGCAGTGAAGAAAAACCACTGCTACCTCCATGAAACCTTCAAACGCACCTGGGTTGTTCTTTCAAATGTCTACAGCGCGGAAGAACTGAAGACAATGGGTCTCAAGAAAGAATTTGACTGGTCTGCACCTCCTCCGAAGAAATACAAGAAGGTCAAAGTTCCTTCCTTGGTGGCCAGCTCCTATTCTTCATCACGAGACACTGATGAAAATGAAGACTTGGACGACACTGCGGCAGGCCCTACTACAACAACCGACCCCAACAACGCCGGCGCCCTTCATCAACTTGAAATTCTTCAGGGCGTTAGTCCTCGCCCGATCCTTTTGGTCATTCGATGACAAAGGGGAGAAATTTGAGTTAGTCTTCAAGCCGGTCTATTATATGGGCATTTTTTGTGAAGTTACGACTCGCTCTTCTCAAACTTTTATTGATCGAGTTGTAATCTTAAACCCGATGGTGCTTTGATACTTTTGATGCACTGTGCTCTGATACTCTTGATGCGTTATTTTGCATGCTTGTTCCTCATTAATGTTATCGCACACATGCTGAATTTCATCAAGCACCATATTTCATCATGCATTTCAAATTCTTCATATTATATGTCAAATGCGTGTATGAATTACAAGATATAGGGGAGATCTCCATGATTCAACTCTTCAAATGTGCATTGCCTCAAAACCAAATTCTCACTATGCACATCTTCGGGGAGTTCTTCTATATCTTGCAATCAAATTCTCAATATCAGTAGTTACACTTCATATGTTTATCCTCGTTGAAAACTTAACCTATATTGTCATCAATCACCAAAAGGGGGGAGATTGTAAGTGCACCTAGTGCCCTTAGTGATTTTGGTGTATTGAAGACTTATAGGTTAAGGGACTAATGTGTTTATGAGTGTACACAGGTCTATAAGTCTATGAGGAGTTTGATATTTACAGAGAAAGTCGAATTCTAAAAATGAAGTTCTTCGATCAAGACTTTGATATTCTCAAGACTTTCTCAAGACTTTGAAAGTGAAGAAATTGGTGTGACCTTGAAGACTTGGTATTCATTTGAGGAACATGAAGCGTGAAGACTTTTGTTTTCATAGTTTCGCTTTCTCTTTCTTGAGTCATAGGAAACACCGTGATCGTTAAAGGGGTCCAGGAAATACTAAGGAAGAATTTCCATGTGATGCTCAACTCAAAATCCTACACCTACCAATCCTTCGAGTGAAGCCTTTGAAATCTCATACAGCTTCAGTCAATTTCTTTAGTGACAGAGACGAAGTTCTTCTGTCACGAGGAATTTGTTCTGACCGAGGAGTTAGGAATTCGCCAAAGGCGGATTGCCTACACAAAGGAGGAACACGATAGCCCCGAGGAATTTGAGAGTCAAATTTCCGATCGCTCTGTCTGCGCGCCAGCTGTCCCAAAATATCTTATCCACCTAACGGTCATATCATTGAAGGGCATTTATGTCTTATCATGTCGGGCTGCTCCCTAGGCTATAAATAGCCGCCCCCTACAACCACTAGCTGGTTGGCTGCTCCGAGAGAAACTTGACACTTGTCATTTGAGAGCAATCCATCCTCTGAGGACTTTGAGCGAAAATCTCGAGTGAGGAAAAACCCAAAAACCAAACCCCTACAAACCCAAAGTGATTGAGCATCACTGAAGAGATTGATCCTGCGTGGATCCGACGCTTGTTACCTTTGAAGACTGTGCTTCTTCCAGACGGTTAGGCGTCATGGTCTAGAGCATCCAAGAGGAATTGTGGATCGCCGAGTAACCAAGTCTGTGAAGGTTTGGAAGTCGCCTGAGGACTTACCACGAGTGATTGGACGAGGTCTGTGTGACCTTAGTTCAAGGAGAATACGGTGAGGACTTGGTGTCCTGAGCTGCGTGCTCAGCGATCGGGTGTCCGGACTGTGTGTCCTCGAGTTTAAATACTCAGCCGCCCCAACCAGACGCATAACCGAGACAGCAGTTGAACTGGTCTACCAAATCATTGTCTTCACCAACCTAACTGGTTCTATTTCCTCAACTCTTTCATTTCCTCATTACTGTGTTGAGTGTTCATTCATATATGTGTTTGAAGACTTTGATCAAGAGTTTCTCAATTTCCTCGCCAATTTCTTCACCTGTTTGTCTTCATCTTGTGCTATCCTGTGTTTACGCTTTCTGTACTCTTTGTTTGTCTTCATTTCATCATGATGACCATGCCCACATTCTCTTATGCTTACTTCTGAGTACTTATTCCGCTGCAAGTAGTTCTTCGCTAAGGAATTTCCTCAGTGAAGAATTCATAAAAATCGCCTATTCAGCCCCCCCTCTAGTCGATATATAACGACTTTCTGAAGAGATTCAAGCAACTCGATTCTCGCTTAAGAATATCATATGTGGCCATCCGAGCAAAGGACAAGATGGAAGAGTGTGTGCTGGAAACTGCTAAGCTCATCCGGGACAGGCTGTCCAAAGTAATGAAGGAGTCTCAACTCAGCGTGACTCTCGAGTTGATGTTCTTCGCAATCTCTTCAACCGCCTAAAAGACTCGACAATGAAAATGTTCAACAAACCTTCGATCGCTTCATCGACATCTCAAATGAGCTTCAAGCGCTTGAGCCAATCGACATCACCGACCATGAGGTGGTGAAGAAATTGTTGAGATCGCTTGATTCCTCATTTGATACTCCGCACTAATGATATAAGAACGCGTTGACTACAAGTCACTTGATCCAAATTGATATCCTCGAGAGGCTAAATACTCATGAGTTCTAGCTTGCTGAAAAGAGAGATCTCTATGGTTCTAGCTATAGCAAATCACGTGCCCTGAAGGCCAAGGCTGTCTCTAAATCTAATTGTGAAGACTCTCGTAGTAGCCTTGGTGACCCTGAAGAATTGAGCCAGAGCTAGCACCGCCGTGAAGAAGTTCCAAGTTCTCAAGACGTGGTCGCTTTGGAAAATCCTCAAGGAGCAAAGTGATTCCTCATCCAAAGGACTATAAGAGAAGGCTATGCCACAAATGCAAGAAACCTGGTCACTACATTCAAGATTGTCCTCAGTGGGAAAAGGAATTAAAGAAGAAGAAATACAAGGATTACAGCTCGATGACGCTTAAGAAGAAGAAGAAATCGCCGAAATCTTCATCATCAAAATCCTCAAAGTCTTCATCTCACAAGAAGAGCAGCTCCAAGAAGGCACGGACATTCATTGGCAAGGAAATCGACTCTGAAGCTGAATCTGAGGAACATGAGGAAGAGGAGGCATCAGAGGAGTCTGAGTCCGTGTGGCGAAGTCTGCTCTCGCCATCGTGATTCGCCAAAGAAGTCCATCTTCAACTCAAGAAACTGACTCACCAACAAAGCTCGATGAAGATAGTGATGACTACGCCCCACCTACACAAAGGAGGAACATGATAGCCCCGAGGAATTTGAAAGTCATATTTCCGATCACTGTCGTGTCATGCCCACCTGTCCCAAAATATCTTATCCACCTAACGGTCATATCATTGAAGGGCATTTATGTCTTATCATGTCGGGCTGCTCCCTAGGCTATAAATAGCCGCCTACAACCACTAGCTGGTTGGCTACTCCGAGAGAACTTGACACTTGTCATTTGAGAGCAACCCATCCTCCGAGGACTTTGAGCGAAAATCATCAAGTGAGGAAAACCCAAAACCAAACCCCTACATAAACCCAAAGTGATTGAGCATCATCAAGAGATTGATCCTCGTGGATCCAACGCTTGTTACCTTTGAAGACTGTGCTTCTTCCAGACGGTTAGGCGCCATGGTCTAGAGCATCCAAGAGGAATTGTGGATCACCGAGTGACCAAGTCTGTGAAGGTTTGGAAGTCGCTCAAGACTTACCACGAGTGATTGGACGAGGTCCTGTGACCTTAGTTCAAGGAGAATACGGTGAGGACTTGGTGTCCCGAGCTGCGTGCTCGCTGATCGTGTGTCCTCGAGTTTAAATACTCACCGCTCCAACCGACGCATAACCGAGACAAGCAGTTGAACTGGTCTACCAAATCATTGTCTTCACCAACCTTATCGGTTCTATTTCCTCAACTCTTTCATTTCCTCATTATCGTGTTGAGTGTTTGTTCATATCTGTGTTTGAAGACTTTGATCAAGACTTTCTCAATTTCCTCGCCCATTTCTTCAACTGCTTGTCTTCATCTTGTGTTATCCTGTGTTTACTCTTTCTCAGACTGTGATTGTCTTCATTTCATCATGATGACCATGCCCGCATTCTGTTATGCTTACTCGAGTACTTATTCCGCTACAGTAGTTCTTCACTTAGGAATTTCCTCACCAGCAAATTCCTCAAGATGAATTCATAAAATCGCCTATTCACCCCCCCCCCTAGTGGATATAATGCACTTTCAATTGGTATCGAGCAAGGTACTCCCTTGTTCGTGTGATTTTGGTTTAACCACCTAGAGTTTTAGTTATGTCGACCGCAGTATGATCAAGGTCTCGCCGGGTGTCCTACCTTGATGGTACGGACTACCCTTATCGAAGAACAAGATGCGAATGCATCTTGAGGCAATTGACAACGATCTCTGTATGTTGTGGAAAATGGTGTTCCTCCGTCTCACCCTCATTGAACGCCACCGATGTGAAGAGATTCAAGCAACTCGATTCTCAAGCTAAGAATATCATATGTGGCCATCCGAGCAAAGGACAAGATGGAAGAGTGAGTGCTTGGAAACTGCTAAGCTCATCCGGGACAGGCTGTCCAAAGTAAATGAAGGAGTCTCAACTCAGCGTGACTCTCGAGTTGATGTTCTTCGCAATCTCTTCAACCGCTTCAAAAGACTCGACAATGAAAATGTTCAACAAACCTTCGATCGCTTCATCGACATCTCAAATGAGCTTCAAGCGCTTGGTGCCAATCGACATCACCGACCATGAGGTGGTGAAGAAATTGTTGAGATCGCTGATTCCTCATTTGATACTCGCATCGATGATATAAGAACGCATGACTACAAGTCACTTGATCCACCGATATCCTCGAGAAGCTAAATACTCATGAGTTCCAATCTGATTGTGAAGACTCTGGTAGTAGCCTTGGTGACCTCAAGAATTGAGCCAGAGCTAGCACCGCTCGTGAAGAAGTTCTAGAAGTTCTCAAGACGTGGTCGCTGGAAAATCCTCAAGGAGCAAAGTGATTCCTCATCCAAAGGACTATAAGAGAAGGCTATGCCACAAATGCAAGAAACCTGGTCACTACATTCAAGATTGTCCTCAGTGGGAAAAGGAATTAAAGAAGAAGAAATACAAGGATTACAGCTCGATGACGCTAAGAAGAAGAAGACATCGTCAAATCTTCATCATCAAAATCCTCAAAGTCTTCATCTCACAAGAAGAGCAGCTCCAAGAAGGCTCGGCATTCATTGGCAAGGAAATGGACTCAAGCTGAATCTGAGGAACATGAGGAAGAGGAGGCATCGAGGAGTCCGAGTCCGTGTGGCGAGTCTGCTCTCGCCATCGCATTCGCCGCCAAGTCCATCTTCAACTCAAGAAACTGACCTCACCAACAAAGCTGATGAAGATAGTGATGACTACGCCCCACCTATTGCTTCATGGCAAAGGGTGCCAAGGTACTCAAATATACCTCCTCCGAATCTAGTGAAAATGAATCGATGAAGATTTCAAGCCCAGCTACTCTAAACTTGCTAAGATTGTCAGAAACAACAAAGGGCTTTTGAAAAGGTTCAAAACATGCTAGATAAAAGTGATGATATGTTGGGTGAAGAAATGGATCGCACTAAAGCCCTCGATCGAAAATCTTCAGAGACTTCAGCCTAGGTTTGACAGCCTTCAAGGTCATCATAACACTCTCTTGTTTGATCATGAGAAACTTTCTTATGAATTTCTTCAAAGAAAGCAAGATCTTGAGAAGCTAAGAGTGAGTTATGAAGATCTTCAGAAGGAGCGTGATCATTACTTGCTCAACAAATCAGCGCTTCTCGTGAAGAATTTGTTCCTCCATGCTTAAAGTGCATTGAACGTGAATCGCTAATTCTTCACATGAATGTTCAAATGCTTCAATGTTATAAATTCTTCACCGCCTCTGCTATCACTAATTCCTCATCCGAGGACATTGCTAGTATCACCGACGATGCAGGTTGAAGGAATTGTACATGACAGCATGTACAAAAGCCTCAAAGGGCATCGACTTTTGTGATGTGCTTAAAAGCAAATCCTCAACAGAACCCTAGGAAAGAGGGTATTGCTTTTGAGAGGAAACTCAATGCCGATGGAACATATTGAAGCCCGAGCAAGACCCCAAAACCTCATGGGTTGCTGCAAAGGGACCTCCAGCTTGATCCATCTAACTTATCTGGCTTTACATGTGAATCTCCTCATTCTTCCGATGAGTCATTTGACTCAACTATAAACTGTTCAAAAATCAGAATGGTGAAGTATTTGCTAGATATGTTGGCACTAATCGCAGGAACGGTTCTCCTATGAAGAAAATCTGGTTCCCAAGAAGTCCTTGAAAGTCTTCGTGAATGTCCTCATGACACCACCTGTGAAGAATAGGAACCCCGTCAAACTCTTCATATGGACCAAATTCTTCATATGGATCCAAGTCCTCAAAAGTACCAAAGTCCTCACGTGGATCAAATTCTCAAAAGGATCAAAGTCCTCATATGATCATCGTGCTAACAACTCGCTTCGCAGGTAGAGCTAAGGGCTATGAATATGTGCATTATTCTTCAAACCAATATGTTCATAAGTCCTCAAGAATTTCTCTCGCTTATTCATATGCTTACCCTAACCCCTCTTATGTGAAACGAATGGATTGGCCTCTATGCCACCATTCTCATATGGAGCTCGCAGAGTGATGAACTCTTTGCCACCCCTTCGATGTGGGTGGTGAAGAAAAGAACTAATTTCTCTCGCAGGGTCAGTCTCCGACGTGCTTTAACGCCTCAAGAATTTGTCAGGGACCTCGACAACATTGCTCAAAGGACGCAGTTAATCATGAAGAAATGAACTTTCATTTCACACATCCTCATACCGCTATATCTGTTTTATCGCTTGATGAAATTCATCTCGATGAAATTGATATCATATTCTTCACTAATGAAGTATATGAGATCGTAAGTTGCACTAATTCATCCGCAGGATGATCAACCCAAAGCCAATGAGTGGGTCCTCGATAGTGGATGTACAAATCACATGACCGTGACAAGAATCTATTGATGGATGCTCCCTTATCACCGCCACATCTCAAGCATATCATCTTTGCCGACAAAGGCAAAAGTCGTATTTGGTCTTGGTAAGGTTGCGATCTCTAAGGACATACACATGGACAAAGTCATGCTTGTTGAGTCCTTAGGATACAACCTCATGTCAGCCTCAATGCTTTGTGATCTTGATATGGTTGTTGTCTTTGGCAAGTATCGCTGTGTTGTGATTATGGAAGTTTACAATTCCAAAGTCTTCAAGGCTTTAGGAGAGGAGACTTGTATATTGTTGATTTCTCTACAGACCACAACCAGCCGTGTGCCTACTTGCAAAAGCTTCGTAGGCTGGCTATGGCATCGACGACTTGGTCACGCAGGCATGAGGAATTTGCACACGCTTGCTAAGAAGAAGCATGTCATTGGCATTGAGAATGTCAAATTCTCAAGGATCACTTGTGTGGAGCCCGTGAAGCTGGAAAATGACCAAGGCCAAGCATCCAAATAAGACTATCATGACCACTACTCGTCCATTCAATTGCTTCACATGGACCTCTTTGGTCCTAATCATTACTCAGCAGTCACTAATGATGCATCTCTATATGGCTTTGTTATTGTTGATGATTACTCTCATACACATGGGTACACATTGTTACTTACAAACATGAAGTGCGTGAAGTCTTCAAACGATTTTCCTCGAGGGCTTCAACCAACTTTGGTGTGAAGATCAAGCACATCAGAGTGACAATGGAACTGAGTTCAAGAATTCGGTCTTGATGACTATCTTGATGAACTTGGTATTACTCATGAGTTATCTGCTCCCTATACTCCTCAAAGAAATGGCGCCGTGGAGCGCAAGAATGTAACTCTTGTTGAGATGGCTTGCACTATGCTTGATGAATACAAAACGCCTCGTCGCTTTTGGATTGATGCAATTGATACCGCGTGCCACATCATCAACAGAGTATATCTTCACAAATTCTTCAAGAAGACTGCCTATGAACTCCTCACCGACAAGAAACCCAATGTGAGTTATTTCAAAGTCTTCGTGCTAAATGTTGATTAGAGATCCTCATCACAATGCTAAATTTGCACCAAAGCACATGAAGGTTTTATGCTTGGTTATGGAAGGACTCAGACACATACAGTAGTCTTCAACAATGTTCTTACAAGATTGTTGAAACTGTAGATGTGCGGTTTGATGAAACTAATGGCTCGCAAAGAGAGCACCTACCTTCTGTGATAGATGAACCAGACCGAGGAATCTATCAAGTTCAAGGCAACCGAGGATGTAATTCCCATCAAGAATCTGCTCAAGAATTCATTCCAGAACGCCAAGAACGCCGAGCTAATGCACCTCAAGATAATGTCAAGAAAATGCTGATCAAATTCCTCGACGACAACCAACTCATCCTCGCTGCAAAAGAAGTGCAAGTTGACAAGATCATCGATGACATTGAAGCACTAGGTCCTCTCACACGCCAAAAGCTTCACATTTATCTAACTTTGTGGGCACTATGCTTTTGTCTCTATCACAGAGCCCACTAAGGTAGATGAAGCATTTCGAGCCCGAGGGATTCAGGCCATGCAAGAAGAATTACATCGCCGAGCTCAACAACGTCCGAACCGGTCAAACGCCCGATCCTCGTAAGCATAATATCATTGGCACAAAGTGGATCTACCGCAACAAGCAAGATGAAATGGCCTTGTGGTGAGGAATAAGGCACGACTTGTAGCTCAAGGCTACACACAAGTTGAAGGAATTGATTTCATGAAACTTTTGCACTGTTGCTAGACTTGAGGCTATTCAGATATTACTTGCTTATGCTAACCATCATAATATCACTTTATATCAAATGGATGTGAAAAGTGCATTCCTCAATGGTAAGCTTGAGGAAGAAGTATATGTTGCTCAACCCCTGTGTTTTGAAGATCCAAAGAATCCCGACAAAGTCTTCAGACTCAACAAGGCCTCTATGGCCTCAAGCAGGCCCCTCAAGTGGTATGATACTTTGAAGGAATTCTTCGTGAAGAATGGCTTCACACCGGTTCACTCGACCCTACTCTCTTTACTAAATCTTATGATGGTGAACTGTTTGTGTGCCAAATATATGTTGATGATATTATCTTTGGGTGTATCGACCAACGTTATAGTGATGAATTTGCCTATATGATGAGTGAAGAATATCAAATGTCTATGATGGGAGAGTTGAAATTCTTCTTAGGTCTTCAAATTCAACAACAACACAATGGCATATTCATATCTCAGAGAAATACCTCAAAGATGTTCTCGAGGAAATTCGCATGCAAGATTGCAAAGGCGCTAAAATTCCTATGCCCACAAATGGCCATCTATGCAATCGATGAAAATGGTATTGACTTCGATCACAAGGTATACCGCCCATGATTGGTTCTTTATTGTACTTATGTGCATCTAGGCCAGATATAATGCTTAGTGTTTGCATGTGTGCCCGATTTCAAGCTACACCAAGGAATCACACCATAAGGTTGTGAAGCATATTCTTCGATATCTAGCTCACACACCAACACTAGGATTATGGTACCCCAAGGGCTCTACTTTTGATCTCATTGATATTCGACTCGACTATGCTGGTGATCGTGGACCGCAAGTCAACATCCGGTACTTGTCATTTCTGATGATCTTTGGTCTGTTGGTCCTCGAAGAAACAGAATCATGATCACCGTCTCATCGCAAGTTGAGTACATTGCTGCTGGTTCTTGTTGTGCTCAATTGCTGTGGATGAAGCAAACTCTCAAGGACTACGACATCAACGTGAAGAATGTGCCTCTCATCGTGACAATGAGAGTGCCATCAAGATTGCTCACAACCCAGTTCAGCACTCAAGACAAAGCACATTCAGATTCGCCATCATTTTCTTCGTGATCATGTGTTGAAGGGCTTACATCTTTATTGATCATGTGAAGATGAAGAACGGCTAGCCTTATCTTCACAAAGCCCTTGGATGAGAAGAGATTTAGCGAGTTGCGATGTGAGCTAAATATCTTAGAATCTTTGAATGTTCTTTGAAAAGGACACACATCCTGACACTTATGCAAAATTGATGACTTAGATGTGCAACACATGAAGAAACGTTTTTCTTCAATCAATGAAGAATAACACTCTAAGTGTGAAGAAATTAATGAAGAATTTGATTCTCGTAACCCTACGACAATTGTACGCTGTGTCTGAAATCATCATTCTTATACTGGGACACGCCACCACCAAAGTTGAAAATCTTCAATTTGAGTTTTCCTCAATTTGAAATTCTTCAGCTTTTCAAATTCTTCAACTTTGCAAAATCTTCACTGCTTCGTTGTCTTTCTTCATTGGCTATATATATATATATATATATATATATATATATATATATATATATATATATATATATATATATATATATGGGTTTATGTCCTCTACAAGATTCACTTATGGCTATTTCTTCAAGTTGCTTTTTTCTCGCTAAGTGAATGTGATCGACCCTTCCCTCTATGCTATACTCAACCCAATCTATTCACAAATTCTTCATGTGCGCTCTATTTGAAACTCGCTCAAAATCTTCACTGTGTCCTTGTCACCAAGAAATTGCGAACGGAACTTTTAACTTATCTTATCCAAATTTTCGGCTTCGCCAAACCGCTCCGCTTCCCACGATAGACTTATCTATTCACCCACGATCTAACACGATCTCCACTTTTCAAGACGTGGGTGACACATGTCGTTTAATGAGAAGGGTCAGGCACGCTCATAAAAATCTTCGGCTAACAGTTTTTCACCGTGGCTATATATACCCCTCTCCCTTCCTCACTTCCTTTACTCCGCCGACCGCTCTCTCTCTCTCTCTCTCTCGCCGAGCTTCAAACCCTAGAGCCGCCGCTTACTCCATCGTCAGCCGGTGAGGAAGAGCTTCATCGCCGACTCGTCGTCAGTCAGATCTCGCGCCGACCGCAGAAATCTTCACTCCGCCACCGCCAGAGCTGTCTTCCTCCGCACGAAAGTTAGGGCGTGGGAGATCTGAACCGATTTAACTTCTAATCTACACTTTGATTCTCAAACCTTCCTGAAAATCTTCAAAGGTGTTTATTCTTCAAATCTTCACACATATGAACACCTCAAACGAAATACGCTCTTGATTCGCTTTCTAAGCAATGATTTTCTTCAAGATTCCTCAATTGTGTGGATCCTCGATCTATACAACTCGAACCTAAGACAAAGATAGCTTAGTGAAATTCTTCAAGGCTCATCTGGTCAAATTCCTCAAACTAGTTCTTTTGAAAACCTTCCGAGAACGCATATGACCTCTCCAAATTCCTCGCAACTATACTGCTCACAGTACTCATGTCCGCCGCTGAATCACTAGGTTCTCATCAACTTAACTCATTTGCAGCTGCTCTCGAAGAAAAGTTGCATACTTCTTCAGAGAATTCGATTGTTCAAATTCCTCACCAAGAATATGGCGTAGGAAAGAAGCCCCGTAAAGGAGGAAAGAGGCCCGAGGTCATGACGGCTTTGAAATACCCGAGGACATATATGCCGACTATTGCACACTGATGAAGCCAAGTTTGGCAAGGAAAATAAAAATCAGCGCAAGATGCGATTCAGAGGATTGAAAGGAGATGGGCAAGGGAATGGAGGAGTACAGTATGTTACTCCAAAGTACATGAAGAAATTCGACCAATCCTCCATGCCCAAGAGCTCCATTGGCACTGCCAAGAAGTCGACCCCACCAAAGATCAAGCGTGGTGAGGACTTTCCAAGAATGGGCCAAGCGCCAAGCCAAGTTGGCGAGACAAGCCAAAGAAGCAAGGAGGAAATTCAATGAAGACTCACATCGCTGCTGCCACCGAGGCCCCTGCTGCCTAGAAAATCAATGGCAAAGAAGCTAGCGACAAGCCAAGTGTTTCACCAACAAAGGCCCTCACGGCCAAAATCTCAAGAATGCCCTCACGGCCGAATCTTCCATGCCCTCACGGCCATTTCCTCATGCTGCTCCTGCTCCTCCCAAATCCTCAAGAGCTCCTCCAAAGTCCTCAAGACTCAAGATCTCGCCATGTGCCAAAGGACTGCAGTATCTCTATTGCCTCCGTGTCTCAAAGAAGTTCCTCACCGCACCAAATTCTTCATCAGCCCCACATCGCTGAAAACTAAGGCAACTGCTGACGAGGTCCTCGCCAAGTCCGAAGAAGAAACAGGTTGCCTTCCAAGTGCCATCTCGACGATGAAGTCGATGATGATGAACTTGCGTAAATCATCGAGACCGACAAGAAAGGGCCGCTAGAGCCAAAGGCACACCTGTACATCGCTTTTGGATCCAAGGGCGATCCTTGAATACATTGATCTATGGCACAAGGATCCAGAGACACCTATGCCTGATTTTCATTTGACTCGGACAAAGTCACATGTCGACCCATTTCATTTCAAGAGAGATGGAAATTTGAAAAGGCTAGGCAGATCAAGAAAGCTCAATTCAGAAAGAGAAGTTCTCGAGGAAAACGTTGTCGATGACAACCGAGGAACCTCAAGATCCAGCCTGAAATCAAAGCCCTCAAAGATGACTTTGATGCCTATTATGCTGATTGGCAGGAGCCAAAGTCAGATTTGTCAACTGACAAAGAAGTTCACAAATGTTGCAGCCCCAACGCAACAAGAAATTCCTCAGCCGAGCCTCCGCCAGCCCATCAAGAACATGCCAAGACCACGATGATTTTCAGCCAATCAAGACAATGCTAGTTCCGGGTTGATGACTCCATTCCACCACCGAAGAAATTGCTGTGGCATCCACTAGTGGTGCGCTCAAGAAATCGAAGAAGTCAGGCAACTACATCAGCCATACCGAGGAAATTCAAACAGATTCCTTAGCTCCTCCCGCGCCTACACCAACTCCTATCCTTCCATCTCGCATCGATGTGAAGAAGACCAAGGCTGCAGAGCGAGCTGCAGTGAAGAAACGGAAAGAATCAGCTGCTTCAAATTCTTCAGCCCCGAAGAAAATGAAGCCTATGACAAGCTCGCTTGAAAATCCAATCGATGTTGTTCCAATTTCTCCATTCCATCAAAGGACCTTGTTCCTTTTGGTGAAGAATATGAGATCCCAAGCGGATCTCGATGAAGAAAATCATTCTGCCGCTTCGCCAGAAAGCAGATTGATGAAGAAATTGAAGTGGATGCAATCCTTCAACACCAATCATTTCTCGCCAATGCCTCGCCACAAATCAAGAGGTCTGGCGTTGAGGAAATTGAAGAAGATGTGATATTGGAAGCACAACACCAGTGATGAACGATGACTTTGGGAAAGTCAAGATCCAAATTCCCCACTCTTCACTCCAATACAACAAATTCTCACCCCTCGCACCAATGGTTCAAATGGGCTCAAGAAACTCATCCCACCTCGTCTGCAGCATGAAGAAATTCCAGCCACTAGTGTCAAGAACCCGCCGCTGCTGATCCTTTGAACACGCAGATCGCATATGAAGAGGAACCAGAAAATCCTCACCTAAAGAACCTGAGATTGCGATTCCCGAGGTAGTGATGCAACTCATCGACACTCCATCGCCAAAGCCAAAGAATCCATTCTCAACGAAGAAAAAGTTCAAGGCTGAAGATTTCTTCATGCGAGCATGTATTCTTCATCGACTACAACCCATATGACTCGCCGCATAAGGAAGAGGCATTTCGACTGCAAGTCAAGCCAACTTCTATTCCTCCGCTATTCAACAAAGACAAAGTCTTCGATCATGCACATATTCCTCACGTGGACATGGAATCTCCGCCAGCTTCGAGCCAGCCCTCGTGTTTTCACGATGTTGGATTGCTGAATTTCTGATCGACATCTGTGATTGGAATGAAGAACTCATTCTTCAATTCTATGCGACATCGCACATCACCGGAGATTCTCAAGATGTGAACTCATGGGTACTGGATCGATGATGTAAAATACTCACTACAAGGCACCAAAGAATCGAATTGCTTCGCGCCTCCCACTCGGCCCTCCCTTGATGGTGCTCGTTGCATCTACAAATAACCCGAGCTTACAAATCACTACATGCAAGTTCGATGAAGCCTTTGAAGCCGTGGCAGGCCCCACTAACCAAATTCTTCACAAGGAATTATTATATGTGCCTCGGATCGCCTATCGATTCGACGAAGACAATGAGTCCTATCAAAGGCCACAACTCAAATGATGAAGAAGTCGCTGGCATCATGAAGAATATGCTTTTCAATATCATTCATGGCGCTCCTGGCCAACTTCCATGATTTCTTCATGAGGACTCGCAAACATTGCTATGTCACCTTTTGAGCTGAAGCCTTATGCACCATGGATTATGAGGTTCATCAGACAAGGTCTTCACTCAATTACAAGGCTGATACTCAACCATCGCAGCTACTTGCCTCCAATTGAAGTCCTCAAACGGACATTTTCCTCACCGATGACAAAGGCAAGGCAACTGCAGATAGATGAAGGCATTCGCCCATTGATGGTCAATTTCGCAAGGCTGCATCCTACTCCACCAATGATGACTCGCCACACATGACTCGCCGCCAATACCTCAGCCAAGCAAAATCCTCAAGCCACAAAGACCTGTGGTGATGACTGATCGTGAGTTACTCTCGCCTTCATCGAAGGTTGATCGCAATCATAAATGGGTCAAGCGCCGCTTGGTCAATTCTTCACAACATGACCTCAACACACAATGCAGTGAAGAAAACCAATACTACCTCCATGAAACCTTCAACCGCACTGGCTATTCTATCTCATCTCTACACAGCAGAAGATCTCAAGAACATGGGTCTCAAGGAAGAATTTGACTGGTCTGCACCTCCACCAAGAAATTCAAGAAGGTCAAGGTTCCTTCCTTGGTGGCTAGCTCCTATTCTTCATCGCGACACATCGATGAAAATGAAGACTTGGACGACATCGCGGCAGTTCCTACTACGACAACCGACCCGACAACGCCGGGCGCCCTCCATCAACTTGATATTCTTCAGGGCGTTAGTCCTCGCCGATCCTTTTGGTCATTTGATGACAAAGGGGAGAAATTTGAGTTAGTCTTCGAGCGGTCTATTATATGGGCGTTTTTTGCTAAGTTACAACTCTCGCTCTTCCAAACTTTTATTGGATCGAGTTGTAATCTTAAACCCGATGGTGCTCGATACTTTTGATGTGTTCCTCTCGCATGCTTATTCCTCATTATATGTCAATACACGATGTTGAATTACATCACCACCATATTTCATCATGCATTTCAAATTCTTCATATTATATGTCAAATGCGTATGAATTACAAGATATAGGGGAGATCTCCATGATTCAACTCTTCAAGTGTGCATTGCCTCAAAAGCAAATTCCTCACTATGCACATCTTCAGGGGGAGTTCTTCTATATATTGCAATCAAATTCCTCAATATTAGTGTTTACACTTCATATGTTTATCCCCGTTGAAAACTTAACCTATATTGTCATCAATCACCAAAAAGGGGGAGATTGTAAGTGCATCTAGTGCCCCTTAGTGATTTTGGTGTATTGAAGACTTATAGGTTAAGGGACTAATGTGTTTATGAGTGTACACAGGTCTATAAGTCTATGAGGAGTTTGATATTTACAAAGAAAGTCGACCCTAAAATGAAGTTCTTCGATCAAGACTTTGGATTTCTCAAGACTTTCTCAAGACTTTGAAAGTGAAGAAATTGGTGTGACCTTGAAGACTTGGTATTCATTTGAGGAACATGAAGCGTGAAGACTTTTGTTTTCGTAGTTTCATTTTCTTTCTTGAGTCATAGGAAACACCGCATCGTTAAAGGGGTTCAAGGAAATACTAAGGAAAATTTCCATGTGATGCTCAACTCAAAATCCTACACCTACCAATCCCTTCGAGTGAAGCCTTTGAAATCTCATACAGTTCACCAATTTCTTCAAAGGATGTAGACGAAGTTCTTCTGGTCGTTGAGGAATTTGTTCGACTAAGGAGTTAGGAATTCGCCAAATGATTGCCTACACAAGGAGGAACATGATAGCCCCGAGGAATTTGAAATTCAAATTTCCGATCGCTGTTGTGCTGCGCCACCTGTCCCAAAATATCTTATCCACCTAACGGTCATATCATTGAAGGGCATTTATGTCTTATCATGTCGGGTTGCTCCCTAGGCTATAAATAGCCACCCCTACAACCACTAGCTGGTTGGCTGCTCCGAGAGAACTTGACACTTGTCATTTGAGAGCAACCCATCCTCCGAGGACTTTGAGCAAAATCATCAAGTGAGGAAAACCCAAAACCAAACCCCTATAAACCCAAAGTGATTGAGCATCATCAAGAGATTGATCCTGCGTGGATCCGACGCTTGTTACCTTTGAAGACTGTGCTTCTTCCGCATGGTTAGGCGCCATGGTCTAGAGCATCCAAGAGGAATTGTGGATCGCCGAGTGACCGAAGTCTGTGAAGGTTTTGAAGTCGTCAAGACTTACCACGAGTGATTGGATGAGGTCTGTGTGACCTTAGTTCAAGGAGAATACGGTGAGGACTTGGTGTCCTGAGCTGCGTGCTCAGCGACTATGTGTCCTCGAGTTTAAATACTCAGCCGCTCCAACCAGACGCATAACCGAGACAGCAGCTTGAACTGGTCTACAAAATCATTGTCTTCACCAACCTTATCGGTTCTATTTCCTCAACTCTTTCATTTCCTCATTACCGTGTTGAGTGTTTGTTCATATCTGTGTTTGAAGACTTTGATCAAGACTTTCTCAATTTCCTCGCCCATTTCTTCACCGCTTTGTCTTCATCTTGTGTTATCCTGTGTTTACGCTTTTCTCAGACTGTGATTGTCTTCATTTCATCATGATGACCATGCCCGCATTCTGTTATGCTTACTTATGAGTACTTATTCCGCTGCTAGTAGTTCTTCACTTAGGAATTTCCTCACCAGCAAATTCCTCAGTGAAGAATTCATAAAAATCGCCTATTCACCCCCTCTAGTCGATATAACGCACTTTCATCTTGGGGTTCAAATGAGAGGAAAAAGTTCTTTTCCGGCCATGATCTTACCCGAGTCAGTCCGTGGATGGCAGTCGACTTGGTTCTACTGCAAGGACCGGCCAACGCCAGGGCAGTCGACTGGACTCCCTCGTTTTTCAATGGACCGAGTGAGCAAGCCATCTTATTTGAAGGTGATCCCGGAAGAGAAGGCGCAGGTGAAGGTGATGGTCGAATGCGTAGTCCAGCTCATCCGAGATGGGGTGACTGGCATGGATCTCTTGGAGGTCTTCCTCCGACGACACATCCAGCCACTTCAAGCTTGAGACCATCCAATGTGGTTGTACTTTGGCACTGACGACACCACTCGGATCCACCCGGAGGAGGTCGAGGACGCCATGCTGGAAAGGTGTCTGGCGAGCATCACAAGAAACAAGGACAACCTCGAGGAGTTAGAGGATTCTCCACTCGACCACCATATATGGCAGACAAGGTCCTTCCTAAATCTTTGACTGTGATCTCGCTTTCGTCTTGTTTGCTTAAAATTGGTCGATTGACTTTTGTCTTGTTTGTTGTCTTCAAGCCACTACCGAGATGTACTCGATGCCCAACAGTATGCAAGAACAGGTCGAGGAGGAGGAGGGAGCGGAGGTGAAAGCCGGGAGGAATGGCAACTGATGGTGAGGAGGACGAAGACGACGACAGCTCTGGCGAAGAGGAGGAGGAGGAAGAAGTCGACCCTCCTCGCATGGAAAGGCGATCCAAGCTCACCCATGACCTCGCGGTCGAGCGTGGCAAGGCTATCATACTGTCGGGCAAGTCGATTTAAACGCCTCGAAGACCTCTCCGCGCCGATCGAAAAAGCGCCAAGCAACCCCGAGCTACGCCATCAAAGCCGATGAAGGCTTTGCCCAAGATGAGGATGGCCATTCCCACCATTTCTGGGTAACAACAGAATTTGTGTTTTCTTGTTTAGCATGGACATACTTTTGGTCGACTTGTTGACTGATCAACTGATTTCTAAAATCTGCAACACTGCTACCTCCGAGACCTCAGCCAGGAACGAAGACCAGGAAATGGAAGATGCTGCCACCTCTAACCTTGGTATGATCTCTCAGTAGTTTCGCTTTTGGTCGATTGATTTCGCTTAACTTTGAATCTTTCCTCAGAGTCCCTCCTCATGTCATTGGTCTCCCGATGATGACGATGAGGCGCCGCCGAGGCGGAGGAGGAATAAAATGCGCTTTGCCGGCAAGATCGCCAGTTGTATCGCTTCGAGACGCTGGTTCATGAGGGTGGCAACATCACTCGGACTTCGTGTCTTTCATCGCGTCACCGACGAGTGTTCGCCTTCATCGCCAATCGCTGATCCGCCCTTTTCGCCACACACCACGCCCCAGAGGACCAAGTGGTGCTGCTAAGGAAGCTATACGCCAAAGCGGGATCATGATGGAGCAAGTGAAGGTGGTCCGAAGCCAGCCAGCGCCTATGATGCTAGTTTCAGCTCTTCGTAACAACGCCCGTGTTAGTTGGTCACCGCTTGTTCTCGTTAGGATATGCTACCAAAACTCTTCTTTCAAGATTCAGATCTGTGACACCCACCGGGTGTGTCGATTGAATTTTGGATTGGTGGGGCACGCCGAGTGCACCCACCAGGTGTAGTCCCCGAGACTATGGTGGATCACCGCAGCTTGATCGTAGTCTTTATACTTTGAATTTCTTTGCTAACTTCTTCACTCGGTCCGGTCGACCATGTCGAATGGAATCTTGAAACCGTGGGGCATGCTGAGTGCACCCACCGGTGTAGTCCCCGAGACTATGATCGATCACCGGCAATGACTAAAGTCTCAAGAACTCTTTTTAGATCATGATGATACCGTACTGATCACGATGAGCTAGCTATAGTTTAGGATCATAACCTTTAGCCTCTTTCGGTCGATCGATCGAACCGAAGTCGGTAAAACCAGTGGGGCACGCTGAGTGCACCCACCGGGTGTAGTCCCCGAGACAACTGCTGAATATTTTTATTCGGCCGTAGTCTTAGAAACGCCATTTATTTTTTCTTAGTCGCCGGAAGCAACCTATCTTTGATGTTTGTCGATTGACTCTTCAGAGAAACTCAAGTAGCTTGTGGCTGCTATACTGAATTGAAAACAAACAGATCCAGCTCAACCTTGACTTAAAGCTTGCTCAGAGAACTTGCGTATACAGAGACGGCAAAAGGTATGGCTGGTGAGAACTTGATGACTGTCTTTGTCTTTATGCCCATTCCTAATTCTGATCTCATTATCATTTTGCAGACAAAATGGAGGAGGCTCTAAAGAAGAAGGATCATGACCTTGCCAAGGCGCAGAAAGTGGCTTTGGACAAAACAAAGCTCGCGGAAGAAAAACTGGCTTCAGTCGGTAAACTTGAAGAAGAGAATGCCAATCTGAAAGTTGCTTCTCGACGCGCCAACAAGGAGGTTAGCCGATCAAGAATGACAAGATAGCTCGAGTGACAAGGTCGGGCGAATCAAGGGAAGAGGAACGATCTGAGGCTTATCCGGGAGGGCTCGCCAAGAAGTTATTCCTCATGCTTGAAGGTAATCCTCCTATCCGATCGACTTGCTATCACCGACTCATCATAGAACCATTAGCTTGAACTCGAAAGGCGCTTACAGCAATTCCGTCGTAACTTCGAGGAGGAGACTAGTCGAGTGGAGACAAGCCCGATCCCATCAACTCTCATGTGAAGGATGAAGCAGCTATGAACGTGTTCGACCGAGTCTCGTGTTGCCGGTGTGGTGGACTACCTCGCCGATCAAGGTTGCGTGTCGTGAATTGACTCGACACTGCCAAAGCGAGGCGCTTCAAAATGACCTCGAGTCTTTAATGACTCGTTCAATGACGCTCTGTGTCGAGTGCAGGAATGGAAAAGTCTTCAGCCGTGTGGTGCCGATGTTGCTCGCCCTCGGTCCGTGTTCACCGTAAGGAGGCGCGAGAGGAAAAGTCAAGGCCCATCAAAGTTGCCAATTACCAAGAAGTACGACTTCCAATCTTTCATGGAGACTTTCATTGCTGCTGCCACCCGGATTGCTGACGGAATCAACTTGGACCAGTTTGTCGCGCCTTCCAGTCCTCCACCTGAGGAGTAAAAAACTTCTATGATTCGTCTTAAATTTGCCTCGGAATGCCGAGTGGTTTTGTAACCGATAAACCTTAACAGTTTTGACGCCTAAGCACTTCTGAATCCGTAGGATTATCTGAACTTGGCTTATCATCGAATATGCTTTCATTTGCCTTCGAGCGAACTTTGTTCTTCACTCGGAATATACTTCAGTGCTTGAGATGCAGCTCTGATGTGGAAAATCCAGTCGACCTGCACTTCATCGCTCTTGCGTGTAGGGATGGAGCACAGATTGCAATGACCAAGGCCCTGCGGATCGGGATAGAGTGCTCGTTGTATTTGTGGTGCAGCTCCGAAGGAGAAGGTAGCAGTCGACCTGCACCTCGTTGTCCTTGCAGATCAGAATGGAGCACACGTTGTACTTGTGGCGCAGTTCAAGGAGAAGGTAACAATGACCTGCACCTCGTCAGTCCTTGTGGATCGGAATAATTTCATACTTAGGCTAGCATCGATCAGCAGTTAAGCCTCCGAGTGGGAGGGTTCTTCCACTGTAGGATTTTAAATACTTAGGCGTAGCACTCGATCAGCTAAGCCCCGAGTGGGAGGTTTTCTCCACTGCTAGGATTTTAAATACTTAGGCTAGCATCGATCTGCAGCTAAGCCCCGAGTGGGAGGTTTGCTTCCACTCTAGAGGATTTTAAATACTTAGGCTAGTACTCGAATCTGCAGCTAAGCCCCGAGTGGGAGGTTTGCTCTCCACCCGGTAGGATTTTAAATACTTAGGCTAGCACTGGATCTGCAGCTAAGCCCCCAAGTGGGAGGTTTGCTCTCCACTCGTAGGATTTTAAATAATTAGGCTAGCATCGGATCAGCTTAAGCCCCGAGTGGGAGGTTTGCTCTCCACTGTAGGATTTTTGTATGAAGCTTCAAGGAGAGGGCAGCAATGACCTGCACTCGCCGCCCTCGCAAAGCGCACATTGTATTAAATACTTAGGCGAGCACTGGATCGCAGCTAAGCCTCCGAGTGGGAGGCTGGCTCGCCACTCCCAGAGGATTTTAAACACTTAGGGAGTACTTGACTGCAGCTAAGCCCCGAGTGGGAGGCTGGCTCGCCACTTGGTAGGATTTTAAACACTTAGGCGAGTACTTGACTGCAGCTAAGCCCCGAGTGGGAGGCTGGCTCGCCACTCGGTAGGATTTTAAACACTTAGGCGAGTACTTGACTGCAGCTAAGCCCCGAGTGGGAGGCTGGCTCACCACTGCAGAGGATTTTAAACACTTAGGCGAGTACTTGATGCAGCTTAAGCCTCCGAGTGAGAGGCTGGCTCACCACTGTAGGATTTTAAACATTTAGGCGAGTACTTGACTGCAGCTAAGCCTTCGAGTGAGAGGCTGGCTCACCACTCGGAGGATTTTAAACACTTAGGCGAGTACTTGACTGCAGCTAAGCCCCGAGTGGGAGGCTGGCTCGCCACTGCAGGATTTTAAACACTTAGGCGAGTACTTGACTGCAGCTAAGCCTCCGAGTGAGAGGCTGGCTCACCACTTGGTAGGATTTTAAACACTTAGGCGAGTACTTGGACTGCAGCTAAGCCTCCGAGTGAGAGGCTGGCTCACCACTCGGTAGGATTTTAAACACTTAGGCGAGTACTTGGACTGCAGCTAAGCCTCCGAGTGGGAGGCTGGCTCACCACTCGGTAGGATTTTTAAGTACTTAGGCGAAACGGATTCGCAGCTAAGCCCCCAAGTGTGAGGCTTATTCACCACTCGATAGGGATTTTTTTACAAACTTAGGCGAAAACGGATTCGCAGCTAAGCCACCCACCGGGGGTTCATGTAAACAAAAAGTAATAACAATCACTGGGAAAATTATAACATTCTTGTCTTCGATAAACAAACTACATAGGTACTTTTATTACATCTCATCCGAGTGAGTACTTAAGTATAAAAGGGGCGCAGCAGCTCTGCATTCCAAGCTCGAGGCTCATCAATCTGGTGATCGACGTTGTAAAGATGATACGCCCCATTGTGGAGAACTCGTGACGATGAAGGACCTTCCCAAGTAGGAGCGAGCTTGTGTGGTTTCTTGATCCACTGGAGGACCAAGTATCCTTCTTGGAAGGTTCGACTCTTCACATTTCTAGCATGGAATCGACGCAAGTCCTGCTATAGATAGTCGAGCGGATCAGGGCCATCTCTCTCCTCTTCTAAGAGGTCGATCGATCTTGCCAGCTTGTTCCGCTTCATCTTCGTGAGTATAGCTCGACTCGAGGTGCATTGTGAAGCAGTCACTTGGCGTAACTGCTTTAGCTCCATAGACCGTAAAGAATGGAGTTCTCCCAATGACCGATTAGGAGTGGTCCTCAATCCCCAAAGAACTGATGGAAGTTCATCGACCGACGCCCCGCTGCATGCTTGAGATCACGATCACCGGGTTTCAACTTTGAGAATTAGACCGCTTGCTCGCTCGCTTGTCCATTCGACCGGGGTGAGCAATCAAGCATAGTCGACTCACAGGCCTTTGAGAGGCGCAAATGGCTTTGAATTTGTCGGAATCGAAGTTTGACCCATTGTTAGTGATGATGCTATGCGGAACTCCATATCTGAATATCAGCTCTCTGATGAAACTGATAGCAGTGCACGCATCGAGATTCTTGATAGGCTTAGCTTCGATCTAGTTAGTAAACTTGTCGACTGCCACTAGCAAGTGAGTGAAGCCGCTCCTGCCAGTTCTCAGTGGTCCAATCATATCCAATCACCAAACAGCGAAGGGCTAGACGAGTGGAATGGTCTTCAAGGCTGAGGCGGGTTTGTGTGACATATTGGAATAGAACTGACATCCTTCACACTTGTCGACTATTTCCTTTGCCATTTCATTTGCTTTTGGCCAGTAAAATCCCGCTCGGTATGCTTTAGACACAATGGTCCAAGAGGACGCATGATGACCACAGGTCCCCGAATGGATATCATCAAGAATTGTCTGACCTTCTTCTGGTGTTATGCATTTCTGGCCGACTCCAGTCGTGCTCTCTCTATACAATTGTCCTTGATCACAGTAAAGGCCTTGGATCGGTGGACGATCTGTCGAGCCTCTTCTTCATTCTCCAGGAGCTCTTTCCTTAGGATATACGTGATGTACGACACTGTCCAGTCAGGAGTGATGACCACGACTTCCATGATCAGTCGACCACACCGGGACCTCAACTTCACCGGATCGCTGACACTTTTGGCAAGGGGGCTTCTTCGTGAAAGGATCCTCTTGAACTCGACGGTGTGGATGTGTCTCCAAAACACATTACCGGAATGGCTTCCTCTTGACCCTATTTTCGCCAAATCATCAAGAGCTTGATTTTTCAATCGGGTATATGATGAAGCTCTAACCCTCAAATTTCTTCTCTAGCTTTCTCACTGCATTGCAGTAACCAGTCATGGCTGGACTTCTGACGTCCCACTCCTTCATCACTTGATTAACCACCAAATCTGAGTCACCATAGACCATGAGACGACGGACACCGAGTGAAATGGCCATACGCAACCCATACAAAAGTGCTTCATATTCTGCTTCATTGTTGGAGGAATCAAAGTGGATCTGGAGCACATATCTAAGCTTATCTCCTCGGGGGGAAACCAACACTACCCCAAAGACCGAACCATTCAGCATCTTGGAACCATCAAAGAACATGGTCCAAAGGCTCGAGTGAACTTGAGTCGGTAGTTGCTGTTCAATCCACTCGGCGATGGAATCTGCTACCTCTTGGGACTTGATGGCTTTTTTGCCTCAAACTTGATATCAAGGGAAGGAGTTCAATCGCCCATTTTGCCACTCGACCAGCTTGCATCTCTCACAGTGTAATCTCTCGACAATGGGGCGTCACGACGATCGTAATGGAATGGTCGAGAAGTAATGAGCAACCTTCTTCGTGGTCATATAAATCCCATAAACAAGCTTCCGATAATGAGGATATCTTTGCTGATGGGGTCAAAACTTCGTAAAGATAATATATCGGGCGCTGAACTTTGAAGGCTTTTCCTTCTTCTTCCCGCCGACCGTAGTATCTGATCGACGACTTGTCCTGTGGCTGCAATATAAAGCAGCAAAGGCTCTTTGCTGATTGGGGCAGCAAGCACCGGCTGGGTGGAGAGCAGAGCTTTTAGCTCTGCAAACGCTGCATCAGCTTCGGGAGTCCACTCGAACTTGTCTGACTTCTTCATAAGTCGGTAAAGAGGTAATGCCTTTTCACCGAGACGAGAGATGAATCGACTTAAAGCGGCCAAGCATCCAAGAAGCTTCGACATCGCACACGCACAGTGCATTTCATTCGAGTATAGTACCAACTTTTTCTGGTTGGCGCGATTCCTCGCTCGAAACGAGAAACCGAGTAACTTTCCGCCAGAACTCCGAATGTGCAATTTGATGGATTAAGCTTGATATCATACCTCCCGAGATTGGCAAATGTTTCAGCAAGGTCACCAACAGGTCGGAACCTTTCCGTGATTTGACCACAATATCATCCATGTATGCTTCCACATTCCGACTGATTTGAGTGAGCAAACACTTCAATCATCCTCATGAACGTGGCTCCGCATTCTTGAGGCCGAATGGCATGGTGACATAATGTAAGCACCAATGGAGTGATGAAAGCTGTTTTGATCTCGCCGGGTCCATACAGACGGATCTGATGGTAACCGGAATAGGCGCTAAAAGGACAACCGCCACATCCCGCAATGAGTCGACTATTTGGTCGATGCGGGAGAGGAAAATGATCTTTCGGGGGACCGATTGATATGTTTGAAGTCGATGCACATGCGAAGTGACTTGTCCTTCTTGGGGACCATGACCACATTGGCGAGCCACTCGGAGTGGTAAATCTCTCGATAAACTCTGCTGCTAAGAGCCGAGCCACCTCCTCACCAATGGACTTTCTTCTCGGACAGCGGACCGTCAAGATGTTCTTTGACAGGTTTAACTTTTGAGTCGACTTGAGACGATGCTCACCAGCCCCTCGAACACCCGCATGTCAAGCAGGGCTTCCATGCGAAGATGTCCCAGCTCACGGAGGAACCGGATGAGCGCTTCTTCCTATTTGGAGTCGAGTGTTGTTGAGATATGGGTCGGAGCAGCATTGGGGTCGGTCGGGTGAATGTGAATCGGTTTCGCCTCACCGACGATCGAAATGTTGATTCCGTATGGGCTTCTTGGCTCGCAACAAATCACTGGTCTGCATTTTCTCGGTATTCTTGCAGCTCTACCACCGCCATCCGAGCATCACGATCTTAGAGCCTTTCTCAAAACACTCTTATGCTTTCTTCCGATTGCCGCGATGTTGATCACACCTTTGGGACCTGGCATCTTCAGTTTGAGGTATACATAACATGGTCGAGCCATGAAATGTGCATACGCCGGCCTTCCCAGAATAGCATGATAAGCACTCTGGAAATCTACGACCTCAAAGGTCAACTTTTCTTTACGAAAATTCTTGGAATCACCAAAAACCACATCGAGAGCAATTTGGCCGAGTGACTCAACCTTCTTTCCAGGAATGACTCCATGGAAGCTCATGTTGCTGGTGCTGAGTCTGGACATCGGAATACCCATCCTTTTCAACGTCTCTGCATACAGTATGTTCAGGCCGCTGCCACCATCCATCAAAACTTTAGTTAGTCGAGTGCCTTCGACGACTGGGTCGACCACCAAAGCTTGCCTCCCAGGGGTGGCTATGTGTGTCGGGTGATCAGACTGGTCAAACGTGATGGCGGTCTGAGACCATTTCAGATAACTGGGTGTCGCCGGAGTGACCATATTCACTTCTCGGTTGATAACTTTCAATCGACTATTGCTTTCAACGTTAGCAAAAATCATCAGGGTGGAATTGACCTGGGGGTATCCACCATCACTATCTTTCTTGTCCTCTACTTTGTCCGACTCCTTCTCCTTATCCTTGGGCTGCTTCCCCTGGAACTGCTGAATCAAGAGCCAGCACTGTCGAGTGGTATGCTTTGGGTAAATGAGTTTACCCTCTTCATCTTTCTTTGTGTGAATGTGACATGGCAAGTCCAACACATCATTTCCATCTTGGTCTTTCACCTTTTAGGGTTCCAAGGCCCTTGGGTTTCCTGCTGAACTTTCCCGAGTCACGGCCAAGGCTTCTCCAGAGCAGCTAGCTCGCTTCCGCTTCGCTTCCGATCGAGTTCCCTCCCGGTTTCATTAGTGGCTGACTTGTACTTGCCACTCCGGAGCCGATCCTCTTCTTCACCATTGGTATACTTGGTGGCAATCTCCATCATTCGACTCAGGTCATGTCTCCGGTCCGACCGAATTTCAAACTTAACTCTCGTTTAACACCTTCCTTGAAGGCATAGATCGCCTGATGATCGATACATTCTCATCGTGTGATGCAATGTGATCCATCTCGGATGTAGTCCTCGAGTTTCATTCGACTT
Organism: Aegilops longissima; assembly: GCA_021605205.1. Classification (NCBI taxonomy): domain Eukaryota; kingdom Viridiplantae; phylum Streptophyta; class Magnoliopsida; order Poales; family Poaceae; genus Aegilops; species Aegilops longissima. The sequence goes on along the minus strand of JAHIAM010008059.1, from coordinate 20,174 downwards.
TTGCACACACGATCGCAACTCACAACCCCGCTGGCCGCTTGCAAGTTCCTTCAAATGTCCCGACAAACACTCGTGCAAGATCTTCCTAAGTGTAAATGTCATTGGTGCTAATCGATTCAACCATGTTCGCCGAGCCTCCAACATAAGAGGCAGGTGTTTCATGGCCACTTCATCGCTGCCGCCGCTAATCTGAATAGCCACTCGGTAGTCCTCAAGCCAAGTATCCGCTTGGACTCACTAGTGAACTTATCGACTCCGACCGCCAACCCGGTTGGGAGGAATCACCGCGCCCCGATGGCTCGCTAAAACACTGCATCGAGACATGTACTCGCCTTGGTGGGCACATCTCTATCATGGCCTTCGGTGAGCTCTGTTCTCGCCGACCAAACCTTGAACGATAATGGATCTCGTGATCAAAGCCTGGTTCCTCGGGTCGACCGAATCCTTCGCCAACACCGTGATGGCGCTCACATCCCGCTGCCGAGGCGCCAGATGACCCACCCCTTTGGGGAGGAGGAGCACTGATGTCGATCATCATGATCGAATCGGTCCTCATACTGATCACGCCGACCTCCATGTCCCTCACGCCGGGCGATCTTGGGCTATGAGCCGATCGATCAGATTCGCAGCGACGATCTGCTCAGAATCCTATTCCGCGATCGCGATATGCCTGAATTTTGATCTCCGCTGCTCGGAGTAAATCTCGATCCAGTAAGCCTCCGCCACCTCGATCGAAGGCTGAATCGACTCGCTATACGGGCTGCAGCTACTAGATTTTGAATTGGAGTTCGATATACGTGAGTCGGTTGTGGAAAGAGTTGACGCCGATCGGACGACGGGACCTGTCGCGCTTGCTCATCGAGCACTCGCGGAGATTTTCCATTCGAAAGCGCCAGCTGTTGGTTTAACACGAATCTTCTAAGGCACGGGCCTCGGGGTCTCTCCAACGATAGGAGGTGAAGTGTGAAGTGCATCCATGTTTCAAGCGCGAAGCTCCTCCTCCGCAGCCGAGTGAGTGGCTCGGGCAAGTACTTTCATGGGCTTGGCTAGATCGCCTTGCTGTGCCGCCACTGCCGCCAAGGAAAGCCGGGCGGACTGCATGGCCCATCGACCATCAAGACTTCCGCCGATCATCACCGTTGTCGCACTCGGATGCAGTCATGGAGCCAATGACATGATCGAAAGGTCAGAGAGATTCGCCGGGCTCGATTGCCGCGATTTGGGAGTGGCCGATCGGGCGGGCCACCGCATGCCTCACCCACCGCCGAAGCCTCGACCGACCGGAGCGCTTTGCGCCGCGAGATCGAAGGGAGGACGCACAGAGACGACCGATAGTGGGTCGACGGTTGCTGAAGAGGACGCCGCGACGCACGCGCTGAAAAGCGCTGTCTCGCGGACGGGAGCGCGCCGACATCGAAAGTGGAGCCTCAAGACAAGCGGAGTCATCTCGCGATGAATGTGAGCTGCCGAGACGGATCTCGCGCCCTCAACCAAAACTCCACTTGAAACCATGATGAAGGGGATCGAAAAACTGCAACTTCTCCAACAAGTCGCTAAGACACCTGCCTCACGGGGCGCCAACCGCCGTGGTTCTAAGTCCCATGAGAATAGGGGTAGGAATGGAGAGGCAAGATCCTAGCTATGGAGTAGTTGTATACGCAAGATGTTTACGAAGTTCAGCCCTTCTCGAGGAAGTAACAGCCCCACGCCTTGCAGCCCGGAGGCGGTCGATCAGATATGTGCGATGAGTTACAGTGGGTGCGAACCTTTACACCGAGGAGGGGTGGCTTATATAGAGTTCGCTGCATTCTCCAGCCCTCGCTATGCAGGATTAAAGTACATTAAGATCGGGGGTTACTGGCAACGCCCCACATAAAGTGCTATGATGACCATAAAAGCTACTTAATGACCGACCGTTTGTGTGCAGGCTGGCTTTAGATCTCCTGGCGGTCGAGTGGTTAGCTTCATGGTCGAGTGTCTTCAAGTCCGTCGAGTGAACCCTTCCAGGTCGACTGAAAGGTGGTTTCTTCTAGAGATGTCCTTGGGGAGGGTATCTTGGACAGGTCCATGACCCTACCCTAGGTACATGACTTCATCAGGCCACGCTCACTCAATCTCTCTCTCTCTCTCTCTCTCTCTCTCTCTCTCATGTCTCGATTGACCTTGCTCTTTCTCGGACAAAACGATATATCACCATGTTTGAGCCCAATTCACCTATTCACATTGTATACTCTCGCAAGACATCGCCTATCTAGGTCACTCTCTCCAACCCATCTCACTTTTCGATCGCACGGCGCAATTCTATGTGATCGGTTGACCTTGCTTCTCCCACGCACAAAATATATCTACACGCCTGCGGATCGGATCATCTCTCAAGCTCTATCTTACAGCCCTCACCTTGCTAAAAAGCTCAATCGCACAATATCTCTCCGTGAGCATATATATTTGTTCAATGAATATCGACCACACTCACTTTGTCTCTATCTATGTGTCTCTCGATTGACCTTGCTTTCTCACACCGTATCTTCCATGCTGAAGCTACTACCTCTCCATCCTCGCAAAGCCGGAGCTATTCACATTGCGTAGGGCACTCCAACCTTGGATTAATTTGTAGGTATTTATTCCGTCGATTTAGATTATATTTTCGTAGCATTCGCCCACAACTACTCCAAACACCATTGCAACCCACGCAACTCCCCTAGTTGATTTCCTCTGCTCGGCCATCGCTTCTCTCGACATCCTTTCTCGCCTTCAACGTCCGCACCATGGTATTATTGAAAAACTATGTTGTTCTCTTTAATTATTATAAATAAGCTACAAAACTACACAATCGATAGTCCACTTGGAATGGAACAAATTTCACCCACAAATTAAAGTGCTACAACTACACACCGAGGGGCCCACATGTCATGAAACAAATTTGGACCCATATACAAACTAAAAAATAAAGGACGAGGATCGAACATGCGACGGGCCTTCAAGCCGCACGTCAATAGGCAACATAACGAGAATAGCAATGTTTGTTGTACCCCTTTGTTCACATAATGTTTTTATATTACCACAGCCTAATTAATGGACAACATGTAATATTATTTTTAGTACTATTCGCCTTCACTTACTGGTGGGTTCCATGTGTGCTCTCTCTCTCTCCCTTCGCGCTTAGACGACGGGCAAACAGGAAGAACTCGAGACAATGTTGCCGCTGACTATATCTCGACGCTGCTCACAAGTCACGCACCAGTTTCACGCATTCAGCAGCAGTAGTCAGTGGTATACGCAATGCACGTTAATTTGGAAGTATATTAAGTGCATGCGATATTAACTACTAGGATATTATCTGCGTGTTGTCATGTGATTAGCACTATTTTTGGCATGAAATTAACTGCACGCTAAACGTGTTGAGCGCTCGACATTGAAGCAGTCTAGGTCGTTGGATGACAAGGAATACATGTGGCTTGATGATGTTTTATATTTAATTTGGTACGGCTCTAGAAGAACATTCAATCGATCAAACCATACATTTCGTTCAGTCTGACTCCGAATTTAAATATACGATGATCGATATAAATTAAACGGAAATGATAAACGTTCGGATTTTAAGCATGGCAATCCGAATGTTTTTCATGGCAATTTAGATTACGCGCGCGGCGGGCGCGCTCGCGTGGGAAGCGGCCTTCGCTGCGCTCGTGTGTCGCCGGGCCATCGATGACGGCGGTGGCGGCGCTTTGCACCGTTGTTGGCGATTCTCGACGCTGGCCTAGCTTCAAGGAAGGCCAAATGTTCGGACTTCGTATAGTCAATCGGGCGGGAGGAGGCGATCGCGCTCCTGCAAGGAAGCGGTCGACGGCGCCATCCATGCCGCCGAGGGGGCACCGCACCCGCTGGGACAGGCGCCACAACGGCACGGCGGAAACATTCGGTGCATGGGCACCGCACGGGCGCACAAGTCACAGACGTAGGCGATGTACCGCAGGTGCATCGGCACCGCACGGCGCAGGCTGCCAGCACGACGCGCAGGCGCATGCGCCGCAGTATGCACGGGCGCTGCGGAAAGTCGGCGGGAACTCATGGAACCCCGTGGATCAAGCTCGATGACAATGTGCGGCTCCCAGCCCATCAATGCCACGGGGATGGGCGCTGGCGCAGTCGGGGCGACGGGAGCCGGAACGGGAGCGGGGATAGGTGCGGCGTCTTCCCGCAAGGCCAGCTCAAGCTCGTCCCAAAGCGCCTTATGTTCTTGAGACTCCAAGCTGGGTGTCTTCCTCAGGAAACTGGAACACTAAAGGCAGACCATCGAGATGCGGCATGGCATACGTTTAGGTCAGGCTAGTTGGAGGTACACACAAGAATCGGAGAGGAAGAGAGAGGATTGTAGCGATACCGGTAGAAAAGGGGTTGATTTTAAATCGCGGCGCCATGACATTAAAAGTGGGAGCGGTTGGGATAACGGGGCGGCGGAGCTCGGTCAAAGGGCTCGCCCCCGTGAGCTCAGCACAGCGGTCTGCGACGCCTCGAGCAGCCGGCAAGAGCGGATTGCTCAAGACGCCCCTGCCGACTCACACGCTTTCGGACGGCACCGCCGATGAGAAGGGGACTCGTGGCGCACGTAAACGCCCATGGTTTCAATAGTGAAAGCGTCATTTTAACGTGACAGGTCTTTGTTCCAAAATACCTTGGCTCTTCATTTGTGCAAACTTGTCATAAGCAGCTTGTCTCAAATTGAAGAAAAACTTACAAAGTAATATTTGTGCCATATCACGTGACCATGCTTAGTTTCAATAATTTATGCTCACTTTTGGATTTTCTGAAATTTAAGACCTGTGATTCAAACAATATCATAACCTGCATCATGCAATAAATTTTCAAGCCGCACATCCGCATGTTGTATTTCTTAAGAAAGGATTTGGTCAAACAAATTTAGTTAGACTTCGTATGTTATATATGCAGAGTAAAAGGATAATCCTCCGCATCAAAGCATTGCCTCGATATATTAACTCAAGTACTAGGCACGAACAAACGGGCTCAATTTCTGCTCATCCTTGTGTAGTAGTAGTAGTACTAGGCAATGCAGCTTGACGGGTGACCTTGACGAGCCATGCATCGAGGAATTGAACTGTGTCGACACGGTAGGTAACGCGTGTCAGTTATTAAAGCATCCTCTCGTTGTTCATCGGTAGTCATTATGGACCGGGACATGAGGGAATTTCTAGGGCTGGAATTTGGCCGCCAGATATTTCGACTTGAAACGCTGAGGCTCGATCGTTGGGGTTGTTTAATGTGCGCATTTCACGCGACGCCACCGGGCGGACACGAGCCCGGTTTTTTAGGATCAACACGAGCCAAGGTCTGGCTGGTACGCCGTTGTGTCCTACCATTCGAGAATACGAAAGGAACCTTTTAAATTGCCGAACGAATCCATGTGTATTACAATACCCGTATTTTCCTTGCAAATACTAATCTCAACGTGGTAATTGATTTATGACAAGTTGTTGAATTAGAGTGAGTTTGTGATATAGTGATCTCAACGTGGATTTCACATTCCATGGTATCCCTAGTAAGTTTTCCAATGCAAATTCAAATTTAAAAGATGAACAATATGGAGGTGAGAAAACTTTGTATGTATCAAGCATATGACCACACACACACACACACACAGAGACACACGCATCTAACACAACAACAATCCAATAAGTATAGTGCATCTATTTTTCCAAACCATGCATGTATGACACGAATTAAAATATTTTTTATTCCTAAATATTAGTCTTTAGAGAGTTCAACAAGTGACTACATACGGAGCAAAATGAGTGAATCTAGACTCTAAAATATGTCTATATACATCCAGTATGTGCCACCATTTGAAGCCTCTAAAAAGACTAATATTTAGGAACTAAGGAGTAAATGTAAGACATCCATGGTCCTCAGCTAATATTTAAAATGAACATGAAACTGAAACATGAATATTAAGTCTAGTACTACAAGACATGCAAATGTTATGTTTAGGCGGAGCTATGATTGTCTGGGGTCAACCCCTTGACCTTAGATAAAATTGTGGAGCCTGCTTAGGGTTGTTTAGATTATATTTGTCCCCACCTCCCAGCCATCGATTGGTTGTGCACCCCACCCTCCTCCCGGGAGAATATCATGTGCCCCCATACCTTAGATGCTATATGCCGATACGAGTTGCTTGGAGCTTGTAGATCTGAGATATAGCAGCTCACATGATGTGTCTTAATATTTTTGCAGAAACCTTGATGAGTTTGAGAATTGCACACAATTTGTACAAAAACTACTTAGATGCCCTTTGATCCCATATCCAACGACTTCGAAGTCAGATCACCGTAGCATCTAAGATGAAGGAGGACATCATATTCTCTTGTATGTAAGAATATCATGTGCTACCACACCTTAGATGCTTTGGTGATATAGCTCTTCTGAGGCGCTGGATTTGTGACCAACACCTCCTCGGTGGTTCAATGGTTTTTGCGTAAAAGCCCCAAAAGAGTTCGCCACTTTCATAAGCACAAAGACTGCTCAGATGCCATTGATCTCAGATCAAACGACCTCCAAGCTCAGATCACCAGAGCATCCAAGCTGCGATAGCACCTTATGTTCTCTTGCACGGAGAGTATGAGGTGCTCCCGCACCATAGATTCTATGGTGATACGAAGTTCACCGAGATCTAACAGCCCACATTAGGAGGTTTGAATATTTTTGCAATATACGGCTGATAGAGTTTGGGAAATGCGCAGAAAGTACAAGTACTACGATGTGCCATCTCGATCATCGATCATACGACCTAGATGCTCATATCACCGTAGCGGTAATTAAGCTACGGGAGCACCTAATATGAGCACCGTGGAGCCGTTGATCAAGATGCAGCGGCACACATGAGGCCTGAATGTTTTATTTGCAAAAAACCTTTGGAGAGTTTGAAATTGCGATAATTACAAAGACTACTCCCAAGCCATTGATCTCACTTCCAACGTGTAAAACTCGATCACCATAGTATCTAAGCTGCGGGTGGATGTGATATTCTACGCTGTCATTTTTGTTCAGAACTTGCAAAATACGTAACTCGTGTCACATTTGTCTAACCGCCGCAAAGTGTTTGTTCAAAAACCATCCTACACTGAAATATCGAACAACACACGGGGTCCCACTTGTCATTAATCAAATTTGGACCTAAAACTAACAAATCTGAAAGACGAGATTCGAACCGCAACCGACTACAAAGAGTAAGTCGATAGCCTGAAAAACGAACGGTTGTTGGCTTTGTCCCATAACTTGATTTTATTTATACAAGATGTTTATGCTGAGTAGAGTAGAGGAGTGCCTCGTCAACACGCATGACCGTTGTCTCACTTACTAATGGGTCCTGTGTCTGCGATCTCAATCTCTCTTCTCTCCATCGCTCTAACCTTGCACGGCACACACGAAGAGCGCGCTTAGCTTCCGTGGTGTTATTACAACTAAAAAAGCTTGGAAAATAGAAGAATCGCCTAGAACAAGAGACGCTAGGCTGGTCGAGACGGAGCTAACCACATCTATCCTCCGTGCCACGCTTGCATGATGAAGCCGTGTGGCTAGTGGGTGTTTTCAACCGATCGGCTGGGTCCCGAGGTCGAACCATAGGTACTACGCCCGATATAGTATATTTTACACGCACATTTTTCCTCCGGTCGAGACGCAGCACACCCTACCGCTGCTGTTTCGGGTCCTCCGGTGGTGCACGACATATTCTTCCCGACGTGGACGCTAATGCTGCTTTTCTCGGTCTTCTCGGTCGAGCAATCAAGCAAGTAAATGAGTCACAAATCACGAAAGACCACCTTTCCCGCCGAAAGTACATCAAGGAAGCACGGTGGCTAGCTAGTTGGGCTAGTTCGACCGATTAGCTAGGCCGCTGCCACATTTGTTTTTCCACCCTTTTTATCTACTTGCCGCAGGTAAATTTAAATATCCATAGGGCGCTGTTCGTGTTTGGGTGCGCAGGATTTTTAATTTTTGATTGACGGAGCAAAGCGCGCGGATTTTTAATTTTTGATTGACGGAGCAGCGCTGCAGCAATTAGTCATGATGACTCCTCCTGTAAAAACCCACTGCTCTCTGATGTGAGAAGTCGTCGACTGGTGTTTTACCATGGTGAAAACCAAAAGATTCCCCGCTCCCTCCACCTTCCCGTAGATTGCATTGCCTTTCAGCCATTTCACCCCCTTTGCTTCTGTCGGGGAAGCTGATCGTGTCCCACGAACACCTATGGGACCTGGTCCCTTGTGGTTCGGAGGGGGGCGGAGATTGCACAAAGAGCAGATCAAAGCGATGCACACGAGCAGATTTACCCAGCTTCGGAGCTCTCCAGAGAGATAACACTCCTACTGCTGCTTGGTTGATTGTATTGTGTTCTTGCTAGGGAGCAATGGGAGCTACAAAACCTAGCCTGAGTGTCTCTAATCTCGTATGTGGCAAATGAATCGAACCGAGCCAATCCCTTTCACGCTGCACTTGGGCCTCCTTTTATAGGCACAAGGGTCACCACAGGCAAGTAGACAAGGGTAAAATAGTAAAACATTGGTTGGTACACCGCTTGTACAAAGGTACAGAATCTATACCTAACTCGACGGCAAGGGACAAGAGCTATAAATGTTCCGTTCCTCACACCGTAACAGGCAACAGGACCGCTGGCGCGCCTCCGCTTGCCACGATGGTAGCTTGTCGCGCCGCTTATCGCCGCTTCCCTCGCTGGCTGCACAGCCCATTGACACGCTGTGCCTCGGAAAACCCCATGGCTACATCGCTACGGATGAGCTGGAGCGGGATGTAGAGAGGTTACCGCCATGGCAAGCGCCTTTGTCACGCAAGGTCCTTGTCACGCCGGGGCTTATCGCCGCTAAGCCTTCCCGCAAGCTCCTCTTGTCGGGTCTTGTTTCTTCGTGCTTTGAGGCCTTCCCGCAAGCTCCTCTTGCCGGGCCTTGATTACTTTAGTTTGAATGGCTCCAAAGGAGCCGCCGAGACCTTGGCGGTCACCAGGCCAGCTCCTCGCTGGTGTCGCGATCGTCTGCAGACGAAGTTCGGGTACTAGGGTACCCCTACCTAGTACACCGACAGAGCCCCTGCCTGGGCCACACACGGCGCCTAAGCTCGCGGCCAGGCCCAAACACTGCACGGGCACGCCGCCCGGATCGAACAGTTATTCGCTGACCCACCACGCCCCCATGAACGGCACGCCCGACGGGCGCCGGGAGAGATCGTGGGCTTTTTAATGGGAAAACAGGAACGCTTCGCCTCTCCCCTTATAAGCAGGGGGAACAAGGGCAGGACGCCCACTTGCCATTGCTGTCACATCAAAACCACCGCCGCCTCCCCTTCTTCTCAAGTCCACAGAGCGACGCCCGCCCTATTGCCACCGGCGCCACTAACGCCATCGACCTCCTCCACCACCTCCCCATGGCTCCAAAGCCGACTAAGGGAAAGGCGTGAATCGGCCGAGGCGTGAAGCGGCTCGCATGGCGCATGGAAGGAGCGGGCCTCTTCGATCCCCTCGCTGACAGAAGGAGCTATGGAGCTGACACTTTTTCGTCGACGGAGACGCGGGCGCACTGCCAGACGAGGGTGATCTCCGCCGCCACATCCGAGAAGGTTTCCATCTGTACCTTTCTTCGCTTTTCTTCCACTGTGGGCTCGCCCGCCTTTTCCAATTATTTTATGGCGATGTCATGAACACATATGGCCTCCGCCTCCTTGATTTCACCCCAACGCCGCCCTCACCATGGCTGCTGCACACCTCTACGAGAACTTTGTCGGGTCCACCCAAATGTCGCACTCTTCCGCCATTACTTCACGCCCGCCAGAGAGAGGAGAGCCGCTGTCGGAGGAATTGCATGGACCTCCTGTGATCGGCAAGAAGGAAGCATATCTTTGAGGGAGATTCATGCAGCAAGTGGGAGGAGGGAGAGCTGACTGGTGTTGGATCTAGAGGAGGAGCCACAGCCTTTTACGCCCTCGCGCTAAACCCCCATAGTGCGCGGCAATGATTTGAGCAACTTACGCCTAAGATGCCAAGTTGAAGATTGCCATGACTAGGATCTTGGCGCCGACACGCCGGGCTTACGGTAGAGCAAATGGCGATTTCTTCGCCGCCGATTGCGCCTTTGCAGGAGAGGGGAGGCCTGCTTGGGAGTTCCAAAACGCGCGGATATCATGAGGCTGCGCCGGTTTGAACTGGAATTTTACCGCCTTTGAGCTGAAGGCATGCATGGAGCTGTTCAAGCTCGGCGCGATCACCCCGAGTGGTTTATGTTGCCGAGGAGTTGTGCCTTGTGCAACAACTCGCCGCTTGACCGTGATCTCAAGCTGATGATGCTGCCAGCGATTCCCATGGAATCGCTCCAACTTGGCAGGAGCTCGCCGACGACGCCGTGCAGCAGTTCTTCGATGACTTGGAAGAAGTGCCGATCCGTGGTCGACGAGCGTATGCGCTCACCCGCGACACCACCGAAAGCAAGAGATGGCGACATCGCCATTGGTTGGAGGAGGCGGTGAAGCCGCCGCCGGGCGTGTTTGGGTTCACCGCCGAGGAGGCGGAACAGCCGAGGCGGCAAGACTTGCCGACCGAGAAGAGCTCGCCGGTGAGGAAGAGCAGGCCGAGCCCGACGCCGACCCGGATGAGCCTCGCCGGGCGCCCCTCCGCTGGCCAAGTAGCTTGCCGCTGGAGGAGCCCGCGCCCCGCTTAAAGAGACGCCCGCAAGACCGAGAAGTGGCGGGCGGCAGACGCCCAACAGCCGCCTCGCCGCCTCGACGCGCTTCCACCGCGCAAGCATTGTTGCTGCTGGAGCGCCTCCCGCCGCCACAAAGAACGGGAGCGGGCCTTCGAGCCACAGCCCCGCACCCGCTAAGCGCCCGAGGGAGCCTACTCTCCAGCTCGTCAGCACCGAGCGGAATTTGACTTCTCCGCCTCAGCCCGAGGAAGAAGAGGAAGAGTAAGTTCTGTCGCCGCTACTTGTAATTCTTCAATTTATCGCTTTTGTCTTGTATTTGACTTGTTTCATTCTCAGCTTTTCCTTCTTCAGACGCTGGGCTCAGAGGGCGCCAAGAGGGCCAAGACTGGTGGTTGTCGCCTCAGATGATTCCCCTGGTGCGGCTGTGGAGGCCCGTCTCGAGACTCCCTTGCCGGATCCGCAACCCTTCATTAGAGCAGCCTCAAAGACAGCCCCCAGCAGTAAGTATTTGATTCATTTCACGTTAGGTGTGCTTGGGTGCTCTTTCATCACCGACATCTGACTTGTTGAATTATGTAGGAGCAGAGCAGCCTCATCAGAAGCACCGAGGTCACTCCCGGTTCTGCTTGCTTCAACCACGCCGCCAAGGGAGAAGTCTCCGCCAAGAGAGCGCCTCCGCAAGGGAGGCCTCCCCGACAAGGGGAGTCTCGACAAGGGGCAACGCCGATGACCCCCGGGTGGAGACCGCGGCAACAGATCCCATTGCAGTAATCTTCTTGACGAGAATTTCCTGGGTCTTTTTCTCTTCTGTTCTTCTCTTCAACATTTGCTTGACTTGTTCTTTTTTCTTTTTTCTCGATCATCGATCCATCTCCGGAGAGCCGATGGAGATCGAGGTTGCTGGCGAGGAAGACGCCGCGGCAACAATGACGACACCGCCAACATGGAGGAGGAGGTCATGCCCGACGGGTCCGCTGGGCGAGGAGGCCGCCAAGGCTGCCGGGCGCAGAGGCTGGGAGGGGTCCGTGATCGTGCATCGACGGCCCCGAGGCCGCAGGAGCGCCGGGCGCTGCACCGATCGACATCTCTCGCCACCGATGCCGCACCAGACCAAGAGCCCAGCCCGGCGCCTATCTCAAGGCCGGCGAAGGTGTCTTCATCAAGCTTCCATGGGCATCGAAGCCTGTGGCGCCGGGTCGAGGAGAGACCTTCGACGCGGAGCCGCTTTCGCCTCGCTGGGCTGTCGCTGTTGACGCGCCAAGCAGCAGCAGCGGCGAAGCTCAAGAGGAGCAACAGCCGAAGAAGTGCTGCCGCTTCTACCGCACCCGGACGAGCTAAACTGAGTCGCGGGAAGCGCTTGTCGCGAGGGCGGAGCTGATATGGAGAAGCTGCAGAGGAGCTCCGCGTACAACAAGGAAACTCTCCGGATATAGCGAAGCGCTGGAGCAGCTTGTCGAGAGCGCACGGCCTTCATCTTTGGAGAAGGCCGAGGTCGAGGAGCAGCAGAGGCTTGCCGGCGAGAAGCTCTTCATGGAAGAAGGTGAGCTAGCGAATGGAAGATCAACCTCGTAGCTACGAGGAAGATCTTTCGCCGCTACCGAAAGAATCAATTGGCGGGGCACTCCAGAGGCAAAGGATGCCGCCGCAAGCCGCCGAGACCGCCAAGAAGGAATTGGAGACGAGGGTGGCTCAGCCGAGGCCACCTCCCAAGAGCGGCGAGGAGGTCACCGCTGAAGCACGAGCGCCGAAGGACGCCACACTCGGCGAAGCTGCGTGGTCGCTTCGCTACGAGAAGATCAAAGAGCTTGACGCCGCCAAGGACTCCAAGGCGGATCTCGAGCTGAAATCCACCACCCCGACGGAGACGCTGAACGCGCCAAGGATCGAGAAGCGGCCTGTTGGAGAAGATCAAGGCTAACGAGGAGCTGTTGAATGCCGCGACTGCCCGTAATGATCTCGTAGATAGTATAATGCATCGGGATGTAAGGTCTTGTGGACACCGCTGCCGCCATCCATAATGAGCCGATGGAGCCGGGATGGTGGATCTTGGGTACCCACCGACGAGAACCTCCAACCCAGCGCCAAGCTTAGCCTATTCTTCAAGGGCGTGTTGACGGTCTCCAGCGTTCCCGAGAGGAGATCCCAAAGTAGTTAGCTGAGGAGTCGCTGCCAAGTCTCAAGCGCTGCCCTCCGTAGGTGCCGATGAAGGTGGCCTTCCGCAACCAAGGCCAACTTCACCAATGTCCTCAAGTCCCTCGCTTCCAACTGCTGACGTTGAAGCGCCAAGCCCTTGTCGCACCCATCGTGGGACAGGGTGAGTAAAGTCAAGAGGCTCGATGGCATCATGCTGACTAGGCCGCCAAGTTTATCTTTCCCTTGTCGCTGCACTATATTTAGAATAACTTATTAGATCTCGCGATGTTATTTTGTAATATACTGCCTTAGGCAATCGAATGCAATGTTATTTCCTTTACTTGATTTCTTCCTTTTGTATGTTTGTGCCCTACGCTTTAGGGGACTTGTCGGTGCAAACACCTTTTGCCGCGATGAAGCGCCGAAAGCGAACGTCAAGAGCTCGGGCGATGCTGCTCCGGCTGTTAAACCTTGTCGCAATTAGTTGCAGCACGCTTAAGTTGTTGAGCGGTCTCAAACAACGTAGGGCGCAAGCTAGTCATGAAGTTGGTTCCTCCGCATCGGTTTTCCATACAAAGTACTCGCTGCTCGAGGAGGATAACTTGAAAATTTAAAACTGATTGCTTAAACTTAACAACTTAGCTTTTCTCGTTGTTTGCTTCCCGGCAAGGTGATAATTCCTCGAGCGACACTTGGTGGCCCACACCATTATCTTCCTTCCCTGTTAACTTCAGTGGGTGGATGAACCTTGCCCTCTTTTGAGAAGAAAGAAGAGAAAATAAAAGTTATGGAGCCTTGTGGCTCGTTATCGCCATCGGGTGGATGCTGCACAAAATGTTAGATAGCACATGCATATAAGATTATGAAAGCATGTATTGACAAATTGTGCGCAACACATGAGCTTTATCGATGCATCGGTTCAAGTCGTTTCAGCTTTTGTACAAAGGATTACATGCAACGGTGGCAAGATTCTGTATAGCGAAGGTTGCCGAACAGGTTCCGCAATCACGCCCTATGGGTAAAACTTACGATGATGCTCTATATTCCAGAGTTGCTCACCGAACGCCATCTTTGGTCTCTGGCATGACAGCTGTGCCCAGTGACTCGCTTCAATTCGATAAGGGCCTTCCCACTTCGGCCAACTTGTTGGAATTCTTGGCGGATTGAATGCGCCAAGAACAAGGTCGCCTTCCTCAAGCTTTCTCGCATTAACTTTATGCGGGTATGGTAGCGGCGCAAAGCTTGTCGATAACGAGCAGCTCAGACAAGAAATTTCAAGACGATCCTCCTCAAGGAGCAGTGCATCATCTTGTCGCAGCTGCTCTTGCTCAAGATCATCATAAGCGAGCACTCGAGGTGACCCGTGATACGAAGTTCCGTGGGGAGAACTGCCTCGCCCATAGACTAGAGCAAGGTGTGTCCGCCGGTGGCTCGATTTACGTCGCCTCCGACGACCAAAGAACCACCGCAGCCTCGATCCAGTTTTTTCCGACTCTGCAGCCCGCCGAAAGTTCTGGTCTTGAGTCCCCGCAGCACTTCAGCTGCTTGCTTTCTCGCTGACCGCTGCTTCTGGATGAGCAACAGAAGCAAAGCAGATCTTGGCGCCAAGATCTTGGGCGATCGCATGAAGGTGCGGTCAGAACTGTGTGCCGTTGTCGGTGATGATCCTGTTAGGAATCCCAAAACGGCAAACAATTTACCCAAGAACTTGACTACCGACCGCTGTCACCTTCCTCATCGCTTCCACTTCCGCCACTTTGTGAACTTGTCGATCATGACGCATAAGACCAAAGCCCCGACAGCTCGGGAAGGGGCCGAGGATGTCGGAGCCCCTTAATCAAAAATGGCCGTGATAAAGGGATCGCCTGAGAGCTTGAGCTGGTTGGTGTATCTGTTTTGAATGGAACCGCACGCTTCACACTTGGTTACTTGTGCAGTTGCATCCGGAGGGCTTCGCCAGAAGAAACCTTGTCGAAAGCTTTGCTGCAAGTGCTCTTGCGCCAATGTGGTGACCACATATGCCTCCGTATATCCGCTAACAACTTTCGTCCATCTTCCCGCAAATACACTTCAATTTCACACCGCTGAGTCTTCTTCTGCATGTGATGTTGTCAACAAACCGGGTACATAGCTGACCGCCGGGCTACTTTTTCCGCTTCTTCTTGCTGCTCTTCGGAAGTTCTCCGTCTGAAGGAAATGGACGATTCGTTGTGTGTTATGTTGGAGCCTCGCGGCTCAACAACAAGGACTAAAGGCATATTCGTCGCGGGGAACATCAGCTTCCACGGCAAGAACTTGTGGTTCGCCGAGTTTGATGATCCCCGCAAGCTTGTCGGAGCAAAACTTGTCGGGAGCGCCTGCTTTCAACTAAACAAACCCTAGGGCTTGCTCGGAGCGACTACCTCACCGATATTTATGCTTGATTTTGGGGACCTTCTGGCGGCGGCTTCGTGGAGCTCTCACGGAAAGTAGTCACCATAAACCAACTTCCTCTTCTTGTTCTGTCCAGCTTGATGGTGTTACGTTGGTTGAGTCACTTGAGCACAAAAAATTCCTGGTTCCACAGTAACTTGAGTGCAGACACTTTGACAGCCATCAAGAATATCATTTTGAGCTCTTGGAACATGTTCCATTTGCAGTGCCTTCAAAGTGCTCTTCTAGCTTTATCACTTCATCAACGAGGCTTCCATCAACGGACTCGATAATCTTTGTTCACTTGGCGGACGCTAAGTCGCGAGTCCCCGACGATAAGCTTCTTGATCCCAAGGTCCACCGCAATCTCGAGACCGGCAAGCAATCCTTCATACTGCAGATTATTTGTTGCTTGTTCCTTGGGAAAGTGCATTTGGACTATGTACTTGAGGTGCTCTCCGTGGTGCGATAAGCACGCCGGCATTTTCGCTTTGCAAGTGTAGAAGGCACCATCAAAGTACATCAGCCACTCTTTATTTGCTTCTTTGACGGGATGCTCGCTCGAATTTCTTCATTCATGCTACGCCCACTCTGCTATAAATTCGCCAATGCTCGCTTGGATAGTTGAAGTGCTTTCAAACTTGAGGCCAAAGCTTGACAGCCCAAAGGCCCACTAACAATCCCGCTTGTTGCTTCGGATTTTGCAATATCCTCTTCAACGGAAAGCGAGTGACAATCGTTATCTCATGTGCTTGGAAGTAATGGCGCAGCTTTCGAGGCCATGAGGAGGCCGAAAAGCAGTTTCGTGACGCCAATACCTTGATCTAGCCCCCCGCAGTATGGGAATCGATAGTAGACCGGCGCTGCACCATCCTTTTCAGTATCTTGCTGCAATCCTCGCAGATCCGCCCTTGTCGGGACCAGAGCTTGATGGCGGCCTCGCTTGTCGCTGATGCATCGGGCCTCGTTGTCGGCTCATCATCCGCCTCGCTTCACATTAACGCAGCACTAACCATTTTGATTGGTTGCCGCCATATATAGCAGCAACTTCTCTTGTGGCTTAGGTGCGATAAGTATTGGAGTGAGGATAGTACCTCTTCAAGTCTCGCAGCTGCAGCCTCCGCTTCGAGTCCATTTCATTGACCCGCTTTTTTCAAAATCTTGAAAATGGCAGGGCGCGCCACAGACTTAGAGATAAACTCTGCCGAGAGCAGCCACGCAACCGCAAGCCTTCTACATCCTTGACGCGCTTTTGTGCTTCAATCTGCTCAATGGCCTTAATCTTGCTCTGGTTGGCTTCAATTCTCTCTGAGATGATTTAAGAACCCGAGAAGCTTGCCGGAAGGGACTCCAAACACGCATTTCTCGGGTTGAGCTTGAGGTTGATCTTATGCGCAGATTTGCAAAAGTCTCATCTAAGTCTTGAACCGTAGTTGCTTTATCCTTGCTTTCGACCACTATGTCATCCATGTAGGCTTTTACATTTCGTATTTGTGGCTCAAAGGCATCATGGACTACTTCTCAAACGTTGAACCAGCATTCTTCAAACCTAAAGGCATCCAGTATGAAATAAGAGATGCTACATGGTGTAATGAATGCGGTTTTCTTCATCCTCTTGTGCCATGGAGATTCTGATGATATCTCGAATATGCATCAAGAAATGAAAGCAAATCACATCCAAATGTGGAGTCAACAATCTGGTCGATACGCGGCAAGGGAAATGGGTCTTGGGACAAGCTTTATTAACATC
Organism: Aegilops longissima; assembly: GCA_021605205.1. Classification (NCBI taxonomy): domain Eukaryota; kingdom Viridiplantae; phylum Streptophyta; class Magnoliopsida; order Poales; family Poaceae; genus Aegilops; species Aegilops longissima. The sequence goes on along the minus strand of JAHIAM010008059.1, from coordinate 3,161 downwards.
CGTGAAGTCAATACAAAGTCTCCATTTCCCATTAGCCTTATGCGATAACCATCGGATTGGCCAACCACGGGATGGAGCACTTCTCGAAGGCTCGGCCGCTTCCAACTTCTTGATCTCTTCGCTATGAACTCTTGGCGCCCACCGCCGCTTCCCGACTTTTGTTCTTGACGGGCCACGCGGAGGATGCATAGCCAGGTGGTGCTCAATCATTTCGAACACTGGGATGTCGATGGTTGCCATGCAAACACATCGACATTCGCTCTGCAGAGCAACGAGCTCGCTTCCTATTTAGGGTCAAGCGCGGCAATCGATGGTGAAGGTACCACCGTTGCCGCCTCTCCTTGGCGGGCACCTTCTTGGTCTTCGGCGGAGCTGCCATCATCTTTCTGCACTCGCTGGAGCTCGATGGTGCGGCCTCGACGCAGTAGCGCAAAGCACTCAAGAGGTGCGCGCTTTGAGTAGGCATCGAGCTCTTGCCGGACTTGGTGGTCTTCGCTTCCGGGAGCTTCAGCGCAAGTGGTTTGCTATCCGTCGCGCTGTTGCATCTCGCAATCTTTGTCGGCGCAGATAAGCGCATCCTTCTTGTCGCCATGGACAGTAAATGACGCTTATCGGCCGGGCATCTTGAGCAAATTGTAAGCATAATGAGAGGCTGCCATGAACTTGGCGTAGTGCTGACGGCCAAGTATTCCATTGTAGGGCAATGGGAAATCGCAACGCAAATGTGACCTCTCGCTTCTGAAGTTGAGCTCGCCGCCAAATGTTACCAAGAACGTGATTTTTCCTTTCGGCTTGCTCCTTCCCGGGTTGATTCCTTGAAAGTGCCGCCCTTCGAGCTCATTGCCGTGATTTGAAGCTTATGGAGCAATCGCAGAGGAGATCTGGTTCAGGCCGGCCCCGCCATCAACCAACATCTTGGTGACCTTGAGGTTGCGGATAGTTGGTGAGACCAACATCGGCAAGCACCTAATCGCAGTTATGCGATCGTGGTGGTCCTCAATGTCAAAGATGATGGGCGTACTGACCACTTCGTAGGTTTGCGCGACTCCACGGATGGTTCTCACTGCATTAACCTCTCAGATCCATCGCTTGAGCTTCGTTGCGAGGTATGCAGAGAAGCACCTCCACAACGCAGGAGAACCTCTCTGCCTTCTAAAACTCCTGCTCATCACCTTCTCTTCCTCCATATCTTCATCATCTTCGCTCTTTTCGTCTGTCGCGGCCGGGAGGTTTGTCTCTTGTCATTGTTTGGCCTGTTGCGGCGCCTCCCCGCCGGTCTCTTCTTGTTAGTTGTCTCGCACCTTCCCTCGGGTTTTCTCCTTGTCTCGCCGTCAGATTGCCTTCAGAAGCCAACAAGCTGTCGACTTTCTTGCAGCTCGAGGTCGTGGGCCTTTGGTGCGGTGAATCTTGGCAAGATCGCTTGTTGAGCTGTCCCGCTTGCTTCACGGGCCGCCACAGCTTGGCTGGCCGTGTCACTGCAACCTCCTTGTCGGAGCTATCAAATTTTAGCCTTGCCGGCGCTTACTTCCGCTGCTCTGGACGCTCGACTAACAACCAGTACTTTTGTTCTTCTTCTTTCGTTGTTCCGCCAATCGCTCTTCCTTGCCGGGCGGTCTCCTCATCACCGATTCTCGCCCTACATTCTCTCCCGAGTCTTCTCTTCCTCAAGACGCACACTTGTCGGCCGTATGAGAGCTCGCTGACGCCTTTTACTTTGCACATTGCCATCTCCTCTTCATCCTCGCGGTTCAGCGACGCTCGATGAAACGCGCCGATCACCATGCGGTGGTGGACGCCCGATGTTGTAGTGCACACGATCAATCTCCTCGATGAACTTGGCGCAGGGACTCTCCTTCCTTTCCGGCAAGGTGTGAAGGTCACTCTCCGGCCATGAGGCTTGTGGTCACTTCGTGAAGGCGCTTAACAAACCGATGGCACAGATTCTGCCCAAGAGGATATGGAACTGTCCGCAAGTGCATGAGCCAAGATCTCTGACGCTTGGCTTGAGCACCGTGAGGGAAGTAGCTGGCAAGGATCTTGTCGCTCTCCCCCCCGCAGCTTTGCACCGCGATGGTGTAGATGCCGAGGAACTCCGAGGGTGTGTCCCGCCATCATACTTTTCTCGCACATCCGGTTGAAGTTTTTCTGTCCGCCACGGACTTGCTGCAGCTCACGGTGAACGCAGGAAACTCTCATCACAGACGCAAGTCGCCTCGTTCTTCGGGCGCATGCATGTTAACAGCTGGTCCGCGCGCTTAGTCGGATTGACGCCGCTCGTTCTTCGGGCGCCTTACGCGGGTTCGAGCGTCTTCTTCTTGTCGTTTTAAGAACTTGGCGCTGATCACGGGCGAAGTCAGGATCCGACGATGCCGTGGAGTCGCTTGTCGAGGTGGATCCGAGGAGCTGGTGATCTTGGCTTCGGAAGGGGAGTGCATGGTCGTGTCACCCTCGCAGGTCTCGCCGCCACTGCTCTCGCTTTGTCGCGCCGCCGCAAGGACGCAGTTGGTTGTCGCGGAACGCCGCTGCTGGCAAAGCCGGCGAGACTCTGAATTGTGCTCTTCCATTCGCCGAATTTTGTCGCCGTTGAGGGTAGTTCAGGAGTAGCTGGAGCTCGCCAAGGCTTCCGCCGAGTGGTGGGTGGCAACGGCGCACGGAGCGAGGAACGGACGCGTTTCTGGACTTGGTTGCATCCCGCCCGTTTATCGGTCATTCGCCAGATCGTGCATGCCGCGCGCGCATGCGGGTCTTCGAGGGCTCGGATCCGCGGCTTGGTTTTGATCCAACGAAAGAGATGGTGCTGCGAGCATCATGACGTTGTTTGTCCCAAGCGCTTCTCCGAGAAGGACGCGCAGCGGATTCGACGCCGACGCAAGGCCGCTTTGTTTTTGGACCTGGCGGCGCCATGGGCTCTTCTCGACGACGCCTCGCTCTCTCCGCCAACAGTTTTCCCCACCACCAGCCGCCTTCGTGGTGGTGGGTTCGACGCGGACGGCTCAGCCGCTGTCAAGACTTCTTCTTCGTGGCATGTTGACGAAGATGATGATGAAGTTGCTCGTGGTGAACGCCGGATCGGGTTCACACAGCCTCGACGCCTTTACCGGGCGCGCCTAAAGATGTCGGGAAGTTGATCGTGTCCCATTTAACACCTATGGGACCTTGTC